>BGPR01044004.1:0-12758 GCA_013235015.1 Araneus ventricosus | reverse complement strand
TTTATCATTAACCCAAAAAGGGTGCATTTCCCGACTTCAGACAGTTTGCAAACCTAATTTATTTGTTTTTTTAAAGAAATATGGCAGCATTTTATTGTAACAGAGTCCCACTTTGTCAAAGTATGTTACCCAAATAAATCAATGAAACCAAGACGTACACAGTTTCTGATAATAAAGGACTTCGTTTTATTTCCTACACTGACGCAGCTTACCGAAGAGTGAAAAGTTTGAGTGATTAGGCGTGAAAAAAGTCGAAAAATACGTTCCACTTTTATTATGAGTGGAAAATAAACATAAGTACAATACATGAAACTCCATTATCTGGGCTGCGAAATAAAATCTGCCCAAAAATTATAAAATGGCATACGAATGTAATAAATAACAAATAGTAAAACAAGTTAGCAGAGAGACATAACTAATATATATATTAATACAAACAGGAAACAAAAGTAAGACAAAAAAAACGTGAAAATTTTAATGGCCAGCTGCTCATCAGGAGGAAAGGCTCGCCTATGATATTAATTAGTGCCTTTGTCTGCTAAAAGACACATGACAAATCCTGTATGTCCTTTTGTTTCCTTTTTGGATTGATGTATGACTTTTCTTGTTGCCGCAGTGTTTGCGCGAATGCAGAAATAGCTTTCTCCTTTTAATTCTTCTTGTATTTATGTTATTTTTAATTTAGTTTTTTGTTTATATATATATATATATATATATATATATATAATAAACATAATATAATAAAAATAAAAAAAGAAATATTCGTGAGTAACAAACATGCAACCCCACCCAACAGGGATGAGGAGCAACAAATTCCCACAGAAGCATTAACAAAGAAAAAAATATCAAATTCCGTAATACAATTTAGAAAAGAAAAACAAATAAAAGTTAGACTTGTATAATATGTTGCACATGGAATCACCGATTTGAAAATTATTCCGAATTCTAAAAAATTTAATTTATATTAAAGACTACATTTTTGAACCGTTCTCTTTTAAAATTATATAGAGCTTTATTGCAGTGAAAGTTTTTCATGTGGATGCAGTCAAAAATATAATGATCTGCATCCCGTATTTTTCTGCAGATACAGTTTGTTGAATCAAAATTTCAATATGTTTCATATGATAAGGAGATATTTCATGCCCAGTTAAGAAATATATTAAATTAAAAATTCTGAATTAAAAATTCTATATCTAGATGCTCAATAAATGCCCTAATCCATCCTCTCAGTTCTGTGTCATCATTATCCAACTTTTTTTTCTACAATCTTCTCTGATATTTCTTTTAATTTTGAATTTGATACAAGAATAGGGTGCTGAGAGATACATCTCTTCTCCTGCAACTGTCGATATTTTGGCGTGGTGGTTCACGTGAACATTACCCAGGTTACCGACATACGCCTTCACACAGGTAATGTTACCCAACCATCCAGACAAATTAATCTTATTTTTGGTTCTTTAACGAATTCAGACTTTCGTTGAAAACTTCACAGAGTTTCAAAAGATGATGGATCATTAGATAAAATATTGATTTTAGAATCAATAGACAATCAATGTCTATCACCCTTACCTTAATACCAGTCTTAATATTTACATTGATGTAGTGAATATATAAAATTCAAAATAAAGCAAAAAGCATGTTATATTCGTTTAACTTTACAAAGTTTGGTAAAACTTCTTGTTTCTTCAGATATAAATTAAGCCCTATACTAGTTATGTGAAATATGTTTTTTTTCATTTTGAAAGATGGAAAACTTATATTTATTTCTTTAGGCAATTTTCTTATAAAAGAGATTATATTTCCTTTCACAAAGAAAATGCCGTACACCGAATGATGGAATAGAACGATACTTTTTCTTTCATGGAGAAAGTCGATAATAATATAGGAAAGTGAGATTTCAAAACAACCTGGTGGAAAATGTGTAGACAGTTTAAATGATCGAATTCATTTTTACAATCAATAGTTTAAAGATTTTGAAAGGTTTCATCACATTATCCTTTCACTTCTGTGTTTACTGATATTGAGAAATTTTCTAATACTATTGTCAGACATAAAAATATTGATAAATATTTGTTCATGAAACGTGTTGTGTTCTTTAGGGTTTTCAGTTGAAGGTCGAAGCATTACACGGACACTTCCTTTCTGGTTTACATTTCCATCGCTTTAGCCACAGAACTCCACGAAAGGTTATTAATCGAAACAGACTGATATTGCTTTCTGAAAAATACATTAATTTATTTTGAAAAATACGAAGATTTTTCCATAGCACTTCAAGTTATGTGTGCTAATCCGTGACAGAAGACAGCGTTTATCTGGACTGTGCTCTCAAAAGAACTCGCAAAGATATAGCTGTAAAAATTATATTTGTTTTTACCAGCACACCGAAAAATTCAGATTGATAAGACCTCCTTTATCCTTCGGAATTGCTCAAGATCGCCAATGCCAGTCGTCTTAAATGAGTTTCAGAAGAATTATTTCATTTTCACGACGAACCTGCGACAGATCATGGAAAAAGAATAGAAAGCCATGAATAGAATTAATTTCGCTCTCGTACTCTTATGGTTGCTTGGCTTACATCCCGGAAGATCAAACAAAAAGTGTCAGTTGATATTTGCTATTCTTTTTAATGTCACGAGTCTTGCAATTATTTACGCGTTAGTTTTCTGTCTCACTTCCGCATTCCACATAAGTAAAGTCAACAAAATTTTGGGGAAAATAATTGGATACCTTATTTGGTGGTTGATTAGAAGTAGAAGAGGAAATATTGAAAAACTTATATTGTCTCTTCAATCTATCCGAGGAGATTCGAAGAACAAGAAGAAAGTTAGGATGTATTTAACACTAATGAATACTGGTGTGATTCTTGTTCTGGTTATTGAACCAGCGCTTAAAATATTTTCTTTCTCAATTAGTTCTGAGAAAACTGTAAATTCTTGCGTTGTAAAATTGCTACCTAAACATGAAATCATGAGAGTACTCACTTTCTTGGTTTACCAATTTGCGGTGACATACACTCAAAGAGCAGTAGTATTCATTGTTTCCCTTTTCTATATTCAATTTTGCTATGAATTTTCTCACTGCCTTCTAGGTTCTTCAATAAGCCGAACGACGGCATTTCAACAAAAATGTTATGAAATATTTAGGAATCTTGAAAATACGTTCTCAATTCTTGTATTTCTTGTTTTCGCATTTTTTCTATTTAATTTTTTCAGACTGATTTTTGCATTTTCTAATATGCTGAAACTCGGTCGAGATATTTTAACGTATGTCTATGCGATAGAATTTTTGACGCGTTCCCTGCTTATCGTTGGTCTTGTGCTATCCGCAGACAACCTACAGAAACGTGTCATTCGTTTCTTTTCAAAACAGGATAGAAAATCACTTTCAACAAAGAGTCTGCACCATAAGATGCTATCCATTGAGCTGGATGATTTAATGCTTACGGGATGGGGAATGTTTAAAATCCATAAGCCTATTCTTTTGTCTTTTTCTGCTTGGCTATTCACTTATGCCGTCATAATAATCCAGTACTTCTACCCACATCCAAATTCTGATTAATTCTTTATAGAATTGCACCGTCTTTTGAGCATCTTCGCACTCAAAAAACCTTTCTCTTCATAGCAAGTATTTCGTTGTTTATCTTGATCATGTTTTGTTTAAAAGAATTGCTCACGTCTTGATACCGCCGATAAGACTGAAAGGCAGTGGTTCCAAGGAATACCTTAAATTAAAATAGATAAAATTGTCAGAAATCTAAATTTACTTGAGTAGTAAAATTGAGTCAGCTTTCAGCGTATCTACATCCAGTGTCATGGAAACAGGGCAACATTCATATCTCTTATTTTGTTCTAAATTTAGTTTGCATAATGAAACTCGTTGCTGAAGCACCTAGGCGTTCAAAGCCCAATGAATCGTGGTAGAAAATAACTTTCACATGCTTAAATCCTATTTAAAGATCTCCAGTGACCGTCGTATCTTCTAGAGTGTTTCCTTATAGGTTGTTATATTATATGTCAAAAGACAAGAACTGAGAAACTATATTCTTCTGTTTCGCGGTACATAGTTCTTCACTCCTCTTCATCAATTAAACTAAAATTGTTTCGCAATAGAGGGCATTTGAAAATGAAGTGTCCATCTAAATTTACCTATGTCAGTCGGACGTAGGAGGTGATCTTGGGGCAAACACCACTCCATTTATTTACCGAAAAATAGATTTTAAAAGCGAAAACAATTATCAGCTGATAGTGAGATTTTTTGCAAACGTACCTATATTCTCAACGACGACAAAATTAATATTTGGGAATGGACAACCCATCGACCAAACCTTTGAATTAAGCAAACAGTTACTGTTATTGTTCCTCAACCCAGATCTTTTGTTAGATATTTACAGAATTGGCTAATGAAACATATCACTCATATTTTTATGAACATGGCATTGTAAATTTGAATTTGACAAATACTGCTGTTGTAAAGAATGCAATTTTAATTTGTTTGCAAAAGGAATGAATTGAACGTACAGGAACTGATTGGAACATAACTTTTGCTATTGCTTTTTCTTTTAAGTTATTGCGCCAATCTTTTGTATGAAATAAGACAAAAATCTAGGATGTTACATTTTCAGTGCTTACTAGTGTCAATAGCAGTTATCCTTATTTTCACAATTAGACTATTCTGCATTGGTTTGTAATTGTTTGTTAATTTCCTATTCATTACTTAACATTCATATAGATTTTTGACTCAGTTTCCGTATTGTATTTCTTGTAGGTAGTAATTTCTTCGAGAGTTAATACAGCTACATTTCATGACAGAAATACAGTATATGAATATCAATTTGCTTTGTTTTTATTTCTTCGAATATTAAAAACCCTTTCTTTTTTTAATTCTCATCATTATATCAACACTGTTTATATTGAAAGGAAATTGAAATTTATTAATAATAACTTACTTGAACTAAAATAAGAAACCTGAATGTACATTTCAGATTATCTAGATGAAGAACCGAAGTAGTAATTACTAAATTCATTTTTAATACATAGTTTAATACGTTCAGCAGGTGTCTGCCGATATGGAAAAGCAACTGAATCAAATTCCCCCTTAAAGGCAAAAACTAAACTATCCTCATTTCGGTTAGGAAATCCTTTTATCGGTAATTAAAGAATTACCCAAAATTGCATAGAAAACCATTTCGAAGCTCAACTCAATCCAGAGTAAAAGCACATTGCCTAATTAGATTAGTTGCTTTACGTTTAAATTAAAAACTATTACAGAAATGAAAATTTATTCAACTTGAATGTAGAAGAAGGAAGATTTTTTTCTCTTGAAATTCATAATTAGTATTTTGTTCGAGAAGTATCATCTTCCCTTTCTTTCACAGGCAATGATTCAAAATGGTACAAAAAGAGGAATGCTTGCATAGCAAAAATTCAATAAGGTTAATATCGTTGATGAAATGAACGGTTAAATTCATTCACCGTATCGTTTCTCAACAAGCAACATTAACTATCTCAAATTTCAAAGAGGAAAATAATACTCAATTTTTCGCAACCAATAACGAATATTTCTGATTTTTTTCACATTCGGTAGGAATAGACGGTCTCGTGTTCTTATAGGTTGTTAAAAAATCAGAAGTATTCGTCTTTGACTCCGAAATATTGAGAATTTTCATCCTTTTAGAAATTTAAAAAAATTGAGATAGGTGGTGTTGCTTGTTAAGCGGCGATATATTAATGAAAATATATTCTCCTTCCATCAAAAAATAACAAAAATATGTCAACATAATTTTGCTATTTTCTGAAAACTTTACTTAACCCTCTGAAAGCCACAGTGCTTTGAAATCTACATCTTATTAAAACCCAGAACGGCCGATGACAGAAATGAAAGAAGGAAAACATTTCCCTCCCCCTTCTGGTAGGCAAGAGGTCATTTGCGTCGTGGGGGGTTCTTTTACCGTCTCCTTTATCGTATCCAAACCCTTGCTGACTGGATAGGGGTCGTTATAAATTGTGATAAAACTATATATTTTCAGTAAAATATTTTCTAAAAGCTTTATTTTTTACTTCTGTATACGATTATAACAGTAAAAGAAAAATTTGATGCGAAAACATGATATTAGATTTTAATGAGCATGAAGGTACCATTTTATAATTATTGCTGAGTCAGAAAAATTTGATCATTTTAGAGTTGAAATTTTTTTTATTTAAAGAAAGTACTCATCTAGATAACTCACTGTAAGCAAGTAATATTAAATTTATTAAAACCTAAAATAATTTTGATTTATTTAAATATAAAGAAATTTATTTCCGGAGCAATTGCTCAGATTTATTTATTAGTATCTAAAAGAGAAAAAAAAGTTCAAAAGTTGGAAACTATAATTAAGATAAACGTGTAGAAAGCAAAATTATTTCCAGAGTAAATAAATCAAAATTTGCTAAAAGTTACAAAATTTAAAATTACAAAGCAGAACAAAAGAGGCGACACCGAACAGAGAATATTTACTTGGGCATGATATTCTCCTTTTAGGTAAAACTTACTTTTATAAATATTGTTGGTATACTGCTAAAAGTAACGATGTCAAAACCTGTCCTTTTCCTTTCAAATACCTTTTGAAGGCACACATTTTTTATTAAACACAAAATGCTACGAAGAAAAGAAAAATGTCGACTTTTAATGAATGTAACAATTAAACCCAGGTTATTCTAATCAGTGGCAACTTTTAATTGCATTATTTTTTAAAAATTACATTTTCTGACTTAAACAGCACTCTGAATACCTAATATCTGCCAATATTCAAATGATCTGTAAGATTTTTTTGAAGTACGAATTTTTAATTTATTCCATTTATAATTAAGACGGTTTAAAGTATTGGTTGGAAAAAGATTTAGCTTTGGAAAATACTTTATATTGTTACAAACACAATTTACTAAAAAAAGCAATGGATTTTATATTTTTTCAGTAAGACATTTTAAAGTACGAATATTTAAGTAATTGTATTCATAATTAAGACTTTAAAAATACTGTCTGGAAAAAGAAATACTACAAACGCAATTTTTATTTTTAAAAAAAATCAGCACATTTTGTTTACATACTTTCCGATATTGGCTTTATAATAATATACATTAAAAAAACTTCCACTCTGAAATTCATTAAAACTAAATAGAATTCATCAATATCAGCAAACGATATTTTGTTAATTTATTTCTGATATAAAACTTTCCAATATTCAGTCATCTGAGCATTTAGCAAGCAGAAAGAGTAATGTAAATTAAGCATCTGCCCTCGAACACTTACTGGAGACATCAATCAAGAGTGACAATGGGAGGGGAAACAACCATTGTTAACAAGATAAGATTGCTCCGCACCGTTTAACTACCCTTTTGAAAAGGGGAAGGAAACAAGCATGCGACAATTCGGCCGCTCGGCCGTTTGTCTAGCAGTTTGCATGACGGGCCGGTAAAGCCGTTGTGGCAGTCAGAGGGTTAAATATATTCACTTTCTTTATAAGTGTCATTACTTTTTTCTAATCTAAAATTATTATTGGATTGGATAGAAAAAATGTGTCTGCTCTTCTCATTTCAAGAGACTGGCATACATACCTTGAACTGTAACTATTTTTATAATTTATATCATTATAAACCGCATTCACGACATCTATCCTATTAAAATTCGAACGTCAACAGACGTATGTATGTCCTTCTATCTTCTCACGAGCCACTGAAACCGAAACTAGCCGTAAGTACCAAAGGATGGAAAATAATCCAAGGAATCCATTTTAAAAATTGAAATTCCGAAATTGTAATTAGTTAAAAAGATATTAATTAAAAACGTCAAAATGAATGAATTGGCGTGCTGCTATCTATTGGCAGCATGGTGAATTCATTCACGGCGGATTTTTACCCTATTTTTAGTTTTCGCATCCGGTGTTGCATTTTTTTATTTATTTAACAGAAGTAGGTATTTCTTTTGTAGCGAGCGTCTGTATTTGGATTTATTAACAATGGACAAAAATCGTTTGCCTGCATTTTTCTTCCTTTTTTGTCGTACGGTGTTTCGCAACATTTACGTTTGTTGGGGGAAAATATTTATTCATTTTTATCCTTTTTTTTCATTATTATTCAAATACGGGCAAGACGAAAATATATGTTACTGGTGTTTAATTTATCAGTTTGGTGTACTATTAAATCGTTTATCGTTTCTGTTTTTTATTTCGTTTTATTTTTTCTTTTGCAGAACAAATATCATGCTAATAAGTTTTAATTTATAAGCATAAGAATTCTCGCGTTTTCATTCAAACCAAACTGCTTTAAGGCAGTAAAAAGGCTAGAACTGAAAATTTTAATCCAGCAAGAGAGGATTCAAAACAGATTTACGTTTGTTGGGGAAGCTTAGCAACAATATTTGTAGGGGAAAAAACAGAGGCGGCATATGAAAAAATGTGGATTCCGAGAAACGCTGGGTTATTAACTATAAGGTAATTAAAAGGTTGTATTTAAAAATTTTAATTTAACAATATAGGATTCAAAGGAATTTTTTACGTTTTGGGGGGAATGTAACGTTTACGTTAGTGACAATATGTGTAAAAAAATAAGCCGGAGGCGGGTATATGAAAATTAGTAATAAAAAGACTAGAGTTGAAAGAATATTTACATTTGTTAGGGGAAGTAAGAGACATATTTGTTGAAAAAAAGTGGAGCCGGGCATATGAAAAAATTTGGATCTCACTTCTCTCCGCCATGGAATCTTCCATTATTCAAGATTGCCCGTGCGACGCCGGGCCAGTAACTTAATATATGATGATCGACTCTTATTTAGGTAGAAAAGAAGTGTATGCTTTCGGTAAAAGTTTTATTTTAGTCGCCAATTTGAAATGAAAGGATGGATTTTCCTTAAATTTCATCATTTTCAAAATTTGTTTCATAAATTTTTGAATACATGTTAGAAATTTTAAGATTTAAGTTCCCCCATGCTATTGAAAACAATTCTAAGTTTATGACATAAAAAATAAATGAAACACTGTTCTCTAAATCTGTCTCTATTACCATTTCATTTGCTTTGCGAAAAAATAGTAAAAAATCTTTTGCTGTTGAGGATATCAAATCGAATATGTTCTTTAGTTTCGCCAGTAAGAATACAAACATGCATTTGCTTGGACGAAGCCTAAATTAGTAGAACAGTTTTGACAAATATTATTTAATAAATTTTTCGTTTCGGATGAAAAATTGAGCTTCATTAACAGAAAAAGTTTTCAATTAAACTTTGGACAACACCATATATTCAAAGTCCTGTAACAAACCCTTTCGGAGTATAATAGAAATATAAATTAAAAGGTAAAAAAATTATAAATAAGAAGTATAATATTTTCCTACGTGCATTACTGGAGTAGATTAAGAATTGCCTCAAATCTTAAAACTTTTTAAACTATCTAATTCGTATTGATTCATCAATTTATTAAAACTAATGTTTGCAATAACAATAACTCCCTCGTTTCAATCAATTGGCACTAACTATTTTTGATAATATAATTTCCGGTTAATCTGTCAAAAACTTACCAAGCACTTTTCAAAGAGTTTCGAATCGAATTATAGATCTACAAGTTAGTGTCTTTAAATTTATTGTTTAGTACTTTGAATACAACTTTCCATCCATCTTCAACACTTTCTATTGTAAGAGAATTGTATCAATACTTTTTATTTGAGAAAATTCAATGTGTTAGTCTATTCTCCTTTCATGAAACCCTCTTACCACATCGTCCCCACTGAAGTTCTGGGAATGATACCAGCCAATCGGTGTAGAAGAAGGGCTGTCCCCTATCCATAGAATCTCCGATAATGCCCAGATGCCGAGATAAATGTTCCTCCTAATGAGCTGCAGGATTGGACGCAGAACCAATAATCTATCGGAGGCCGTTTCTAAGTCTTTAACAAAGCGGCGGAACATTTAAGACGTCTAGGAAGAACACCGTCGTAAATGATTCGACTACCGCTATCTGTTTACTACGGATAATTCGTTAACTGATTGCGTTGTAAAGGAAGGCGATGAGATTGTTTGCTACAATTGGAAATAAACCTCGAATTATACATTATATCTTATTTATTTATTTCCGGATGTGACTAAAATAAGTGAAGAATGTATTTAATTAGACAGTGATGCGTATTTGTCACTCTCTTGTCTTATAACGCAGCTCTTTGAAGGACCTGGGATATGCATTATATTCTGTTTGATAGAAAATCCTGTCTTAGCATGAACTTGAATACTTGCAAAGCAGAAACTATGTAAATTTAATAGAAAGAAATATACACTATTTCTAAGTAAGTACCAATACATTTTAATTTGTGAAAAATTTAATAGAATGTAAAAAAAATTATAGCGACTTTAAAATTTAATGCAAATTGTACAAGTTTAGAAGGTGTTTTATTTGTTAAATATGTGGATTATGCACGTGATTTTGGTATTTGTATAGTATTCAGTTACTGAAATGAATCACGAAGCATGTTTTGATAAACATACACAAAAATTAAAAATCAGCTTCCTGTAGCTATTACTCTCATCTAAATAGAATTGCTTAATTGAAAGTAAAAAAATTAAATTTTTAGGGCTAAAGCATAATTAACGTTTTAAAAATCGAAAATCATAATAAGGAATGAAAAAATAAACTGAAATAACTATTTTGACTTATTTCTAAATATGCTTTCTCAAGCACTCATTCGAAAATCCTTTGCCATTCGTTACAATTCCCATATTGTTAACGTTCACTTATTTTTAAAGTAAATGCATTTTACTTATAATTGAAATATATTATTATAAATGTTACTCACTGTGTAAAATGCGGAAAGAAGAATTCGTTAAGTGTCGCTACAAGCTTTAAAGAAGCAACAATACGCGTTGAAAAAAGACAACTCAAGCAATATGTTTAAAGAAACAGTGCATAGGCAGACGTGTTATTAAACTAAAAAAGAAGACATTTTAAAATTTTTGTTACTGTCGTCGCGAACATTTTTATGGTACTTGATATGAAAATTTTATATAAATATTCTGATACCATATCTTATTTACTTTTCTCTTCAACGATCAGACTCCGTATGCTTAACCATAGTAAAAAAAACTGACACTGCGTCTTTATTAACTTTATTGCTGCGCGACTAGCCAAGGGAATATGCTGTTAAATACTGATGTTTAGGATCGAAAATCACGTGTTTTTAGCAAACCAAATGTAAAGGTTGCCACTTTGAATAGATGCGGTGGTCAATAGGCTAACAGGGTTGTCACTATGTCTATAGCATCAGGGCCAGAATTTACTTTAAGTTATTCTAGTTATTGCAACAAAGAGAGTAGCTACTGCATCTCATTAGTAAAGGTAACTTGGAAGGTACACACCACCGTTGCTAGGTATGCATGTGTGAACTGGATCGTGCAGGTGTGAGAAAACATCACGCAACAGTGAAGGAACTAACTCATGATAACAATTATAACTTTAATAAACTTAACAGTATAAAAGTAAGCTAAATCCTAATTGAATTAACATACCAACAACAGGAACATAAAGCAAAGCAAGGCAAGAGCACGAGCAAGAGAGAGATGACAGATGACGCTCGGGCCTTTATAGTACTCAGGTCTCCACTACGCATGAGCAAAGCAGACAGCGTACGCAGGACGAAGCTGTTGCCACATGTTAAATACCTAGTTCCCCATAATATCCACATAATATACGGGAAGGGTATTGCAGAGGTTTTGAAGTGGGCATTCGTTGGAGTGGCGTAGAAGTTGAAACAGAGTGTGTTAGATGTTGAATATGTTATCTGACACCGTAACACACACGTCTGACACGTACTGAGGTCATTCTCCAATTATCTTCACATCTCCAAGACGAACCTTTAATAAAGCTGTATGATATTGATCTTTGCGGAGTTCACCGATAAACACATTCGCGTTTCATCTGTCAGTGATAGTGAGATTGGAGTTCAAAGAAGAATCATTAATTTCAGGAAAAAGCCTTTAATTAGGAATATTTTCCCATTAATGTGACTTAAAGGGATTGTGGTTTTCATTATTTATCCTTAAAAATGTGATCATAACAAAGTCAGTATGGAATGAGTCATATATCATACCATCAATTTCTATAAGTAATTGAATGCAATAAAATTATATAAGCTGATAAAGATATATAAAGAACTGATTGTGATTTATTTATAATAAGTAAGTTTAGAAATAGCAACTTTTTAAACAAATTAATACAAAAATATTAACAAAAACTTGTTTCTTTTGTTTTCTTGCTTTAATATTTGTAAATTCTGAAAATCATGATATTTTTTTCTTCTAACAATATAATAAGAAAATATAAATACGACAGAATTATCTGTATGAATTTAAATTTTAGAAAAACTTTTAGTTAGGAAATACATTATCTTAGCAGCTTTTGTGCAACTTAAAACAGTTTTGTCACACAAAAATTAACATCTGCACCTATTCTTAAAATGCTGTGAATTTAAATATTTCTTCATTAATATATCATTTTAATGTAGCAACAAATCACGAAAGTAATATGTTTCCTTTAAATTTTTTTAAAAATCATGTATAAAATATTTGTATTAAATGAAATAGTAGCGTTTAGAAGCAGCGTATCTATAACACCTGAAAGCTAGTAAAATATTCAAACGAGGAAAAGCACATAGAGTAGACCGGGGCTAGTTGGGCATAGGGGCACGTTGGGTCAGTCGCGATATTTTAAATATATTCCGATAGATAGCGCTGTTACTCCAGCCAAG
>BGPR01044003.1:0-12759 GCA_013235015.1 Araneus ventricosus | reverse complement strand
CAATGAAACACCGTAATTTGCAGTGTAAATTTAAGTATGGTGAAAAAATTTCAGACTCAGATCATTCAGATATTCATGCTTCATTTCATTCTTTAGGCAAAGCTACAGAAAAAAGAAATTTTCATAATAACACAACAGGTTGATTGTGAAAGGCAAAACCAAAGAGATTGAGAACGGAACAAATTGAATTGGTCTTATAATTTCTAAACGAATGTAAATGAAATCACAGCAATAATTTTTTAAAAATATAGTTATAAGGATTCTATTTACGCAAAACAAAGTGGTGAAATCGTAAACAATGGTTCCGTTTTAAAATGTGGGGGGGGGGGGAAGCTGCCGGCTGCAGGAATATGACCAGAGGGCACTGCGTTCGCTTATCAAAAATAGTGTGAAATGTCTATATATTCCTTCTCCTTGGAATTAATTTGATTCTCCTTGGAATTTAAAAGCAATCTCACTTTCCAAATCCAATCAAAGCGGGAGATAAAAGTTTGCTGAGTCAAAATGCTTCCAGGAAATAACCCTATATATTAACCGAATCATATTGAGACTTGCTATCAACACCACTACAGCAGTGTTCCCCAAACTTTTTTGTGCCATGCACCACCTAAGTCGTTAAAAATATCTTAAGCCCCGCATGTACCATGCACATAATTTTTAATATTAAAAATTAAATTGTTAAATGAAGAAACCTCAATTATAGGTTTTCAGAAGAATTCATTAGGGAACAGTTGAGAGAATACAGTAAATAAATTTACAAAACATATAACGGAGAACTGAAATTCAAGAACGAAATAATTTTAATAAATTCATTTTTTGAAAGGATTGTGGGGACTGAAAACATTTTTATATAGAATTTTGAAAATTACACAGCGAATATATATACATGTACTAGTTAAATCACAGTAGACGATTAATCCTCGCGTCGGAAAGCACTATGTAACATGTAGTAATAACCGTAACAAACCAATACAGCCGTGTTAAAAATAACTATCCTTCTATCACTATGCTCGGCATAGCACCAAGCACGTGCGTGAATTTGCAATCGTTCTTGCAGACAATTTAACTTTTTTAAATTTCATTAATTTAACGAAAAGAATTTTTTAAAAGAGTGGTAAGAAATAAGAATTTAATTATATAGAATTTTATAAACACATGTGACTCGGAATTCATTTCAAATTTTTATTTGTTTATATGAATTTAATGCAACATTTCTTATTTCCTTTATAATAGAATGTTTGATGATACCTTTTTTCATTTTAAAAAAAGCATACACGAAAATGAAATTAAATAAAATTGCATTAACATATGGATGAGCTGATTCTGCTAAGATGCTTTGCAAAATTTCTAACCTCGCTGGGAGGCTAGAAGTTTATTACATACAGACGTCAAATCAGGATTTTTCTCAAAAATATTTTTGATAATAAATTTCGTTTTAAAAAAGGACCAAAATCGAATAAATATTGAATTTTACACAGGAAACATCTAAAAAATATTATCTAAAGTTTTAATTTTTGAAAAGGTGAGTAGTGGAACTGAGAGGAGGAAAAAACAATCACCGTACGAATTGACCGCGGTAGAATCGAATTTATTCCCGTCTGGTTAAAAAACCAGTACTTTACCAACGAAGTCGGCTCATGTCACAAATGCAATGGAGTATTTATAGGCACCATGCAATTCGCTTAAATCTTAAAGGCAATAAATTGAACATGTATTTATTGAAAATTTAGGTTTTATAAATAGGGTTAAAACAAAATTAAATGTTTAACTATTGATTCTAACCTCTTGTGACTCTACGTCCACTTTAATAGAAATTTTAGTATTATTCAAAAAAAAAATGTTTCTTTCCTTTCAAAGCACTTAAATCCCGATATCCAACGCTTTAAATGGCCTCATGTTGTAATCTATTAATTATATATAATTAATTATGCTACTTATAGAAGGTAATTAATTAATTTAATAATTATATTATTTAATATACAGATAATAAATTAATATTATGTAATCCTACCATAAAGATTAACTCGATCTTTGTGAAAATAGGTTGAAAATCATATCTTTGGGTCTCAAGAGGATAGATCTCCAATAACTGAAATCAGTTTTTAAAATTTGTTGTTGATGAATAAGATACATTTCAGGTTAAGGAGCTCGTCAAGCTTAGAAATTTGAGGTGCAGACTAGTCTCTGAACTCTTAAATATATATTTTTTGGGCAATTCCTTTTCAAAGCGGTCACCGAGCTTTCTGTACGAACTTCGGATTTCGCCAAGCTCCTAAATTCAGTGCTCTAGAGAAGCTACCATGTTCGGGCTCCCACTGCTAGCGAATTTGTAGGATGTATTTTTAAATTTAAAAAATCTGTCCAGTTCTTACTTAGCTTTATTCACAAAAAATGAAGCTCGTAAGTTCAGTGTTCTAGCGAAGCAACTATGTTCCGGCTCCCGCGGCTAGCTAAGCCGTACACAGGTGGCACATAATATTGTCTAATATGATAAAAATCGTAAAAGTAATATTGTACAATATTTTTCCCAATATTGAAACAGTGTAAAACGCAAGACTCTTTCAATACTGTACAATGTTTTTACCGCGCAAAATGCATGAACCCAATTGCGACATTTTATGCACTGTATTTTACATCTCCCTTTGTTTTCTTGCAAATGATATGTATCCATGGCTTTAGCTCATTCGACAATTCATTTGTGGGCTTAGGTTCTTTGAATTCTTATGAATTTATCCAATTCCTTTCTATAAGGATTTCTACTGTGCATAGACTGCTTTTTTAGCTGTTCCCATACATTAAGATAATTATCCCATATATTTAGATGGTCCAATGTAAACAAATATTTGTGGTCGAATCTAGGCAGACTTTCTGACATCACATGCAAGGGTGATATCTTCCAAAGGGAAATATCTTTTTTGCAATTTCAAAGATGTTGAATTTGATTGAAGGAGTGTTTCAGCTCATCATCCATCAACTGAGCTGAGGCAATGTCCTTGTAATCAAGAGAGCTGGCTTGAGAGATTGAGTCGATTTCAAATTGATATCAAGTTTCAAGTACAAAATCCTGTGCACCAGGAACATGTCGTATATCAGTTGAAAACTGTAAGATAAAATCCAAGTGTCTAAGTTGGCGAGGGCTACATTTGTCAGCTTTCTGTTGGAAAGCATAAATAAGAGACTTTTGATCAGTAAAAATCAGAAACTCCCTTCTTTCCATCATACGTCGAAATTATTTTGATCATGGTATAGATGGCCAAAAATTCTCTATCGTATGTGCACCATTTCTTTTGGAAAGAAGTCAGTTTCATTGATAAGAATGCAAGTGGATAATCAGTACACTATCAACAGCAAAATCTGAAGCATCGGCCCAAATGCTAAGACATGCATTTGGCATTGGGTGATGTAACAAGATAGCCTGTGCAAGGGCTTTATCTGTTTAAAAGCTGTGGTAGCCTCATCAGATCATGAAAGGACTTCCTCAGGTTGGGTTTTAACTCTCTGCTTGGAACTCTTTATTTATGATGCCTTCTAAAAATTTTAGAAAAGGAGCAATTATATCAGCAGCTTGCCTGATGAAACGTATCATCTTCGTGAATAGGTATATGATGGTAAGTTTTAACTAAATCAACATGCGAAAAAATTGTTTTGCTATGCAACTCTGAAGTAAAATAAAAAAAATATTGGGAATTGAGTATTTATCTTTTTTAGTGAGAAGTTAGTAAAATCTAAACTAATCTACTTTTTCAGTAAAATCTAAAATATTGGAAATTGAGTATTTATCTTATTTATAACAATCAGGGCACGACAGTCGCCAACTGGTCTCCAATCGCTCCTGTCGTTTTTATGTACTATATTAAGAAGTAATGCATAGTTACTTTTAGAGGGTCTACTATGGCCAAAATCAGGCATGTGCTGAAATTCTGATTTGGCTATTTTTAAACGATTAGGAGCTAACTATCCAGGGTTAGCAAAAGCAGGTGGTCCAGAGGTTTCAATGAAATGCTTAACATTATGTTTTATCTCTTGAGAAAAGGAAGGAGGTTTAACAATTTCAGGAAATTCCCTCAACACATCATGAAAAATACTCTCGCCAGAAATAATTTAATTGAATGAACTTCAGACGAAATGAGTTTGCAAGAGGGCTTAATTTGGTCGCATTATCTATTAATTTTCTGTTTAGTTGATCAGGGGAAATATTAAAGTAATATAAAAAAAACACAGCCCCTATGATAGGTACAGAAACAGATGCAATTAAGAAAGGCCATCGAAAAACTGTTATTAAGTTTAAATCAAGGGAAAAAGCCTCTTATCATATACAAATTGATGGGAGATGTGTTTGTAGCCGGGGGTTTTTGTATGATATTTCTTCGCCTTTTCTCAGCGAATGATGCAGGAAGGACGCTGATGTGACATCCGGTATCGATGAGAAACGAAATGTTAGATGACTTGTCCTTGATAAACAAGCGTCGCAAAACACGATGCTGCGAAAAGGTGGTCACATTCACTTCTCGATGGACGAGTTTTTTTATTAGCTGCATTGGGTATTGCACTTTCTTGAAACTTTTGGTGTTACCAGCATACACTTGGTTCCCTGGAACAGGAAGATGAACGATTCCGGGACCGACAGCGATTCCTGTTCTCTCTACAATTGTTCCTCAATGGAAGGTCGTTGATACGTCTTTTGAGCCTTTGAATTTCTTGAAGGATCCTGTCTTCGCTGGAGGAAGATATGGCATTAGTTGACACGGGTGAATTTGCGGAATTCATCTCGAGGATTCGATCTGCAACTTCCGCGGCATTCTCCACAGTTATTGGCATTATTGATGCCAAAATTGTCTGCACTGAAGTTGGTAGCCGTTACAGGAAAAGATCTAGCATCAGTTCTTTCGGAACATTATGCGAAGCTGCACGATGATTCATAGCTCTTAAAAGTTCGGAAAGTTTCCTATCCCCTAATTTCTCTCCGGATAATAATTTCCGGATCTCTTGCTGTGATGACTCGCCAGACTTTTGGATTAGCTGTGTTTTAATCACAGCACATGGGTCAACTGCGTCGGGATTAATGATGAAATCTCGCACGATTGCATCGGCTTCTGGTTGCAGGTTAGACACAATGTAATTAAACTTCGTAGCACTGTCTGTCACGGGTTTTAGCACCTCAAGTCCAAAAGTTCTGTCACACATTGCAAACCATAAATGTGGGTAACTGAAATTGTAGGGCGGAATCCTTACTGCGCCTACTTCAGTCATGGTGGGAGCAAAAAAAATGGTTTCTGGGCAGAAAGCTCTCGTTCTGGTTACCATTATGAAGAAATAAAGGCTATTATCAGACGGTTATTCATAGTAGATAATAGGGGTTGTAAAATATCCTGGTGATAAATGAATTTTGAAGAGATTTATCCAGATTTAAAAGTTAACAAACTTTATTCACTCACACACCGTTCATTTCGCCATGCAGCTCAGGGAGAAAAGTCAAGCTGTGAAGTGACGCCGCTCGTCCTTTCCTTAGCCGCTGAATTAACTTGCGCATACGCAGAGCTTGCTTCTAATAGGCATGCGCGTGCAAAGATCGGCTTCGCCACACGGGAATAGGACGAAAACAACGAAAGTCATTAATTTACTTAAAAAACGAAAATAATTTTTTAAATGGTACTAATTTTTAATTAATTTAAATCGTCTTTAATTGAAGTTTCGAATATTAAATTAATCTCACCAGAATTCATTTCTAGGAATCTTCTGTAATATTCCATGACATTGAAGACAGCATCAGTTCATTCAAAATGTACAGAATGCATACTAAATGAAATCGGAATAACAATTTCAATAAAATTAATATTTAGGTTTGAAATCACATTTACGCAACAGAAAGTGGTCAGGCACTGGTACTGAACGAACCATCTGTGACGTATTGCCCTACTCCGACAGCTGACTGGGTGTGTGCGTTCCCAGGCGCTGGTCAATTTCAGATTCATCTGAACAATAGACACTTGCCCTTACCTTTCATGCTGGCGGTCTTTTAAACACTGGGATTCCTCACCCCCTCTTTTGGCGGTCTACTTACTGCCTTTCATTACCGACTTTCATCTACCGATTGCACTATACGCAACATTCCTAAACAGGTGGCTTTTGTACTGACAAGTGTGTTCCCGTGAGAAAGCAAAGATGTTTTTCTTCTCTGTTGCGATATAAGATCGGGACTGAGAAACTAGAGAGGAGATGACATCCCGACAGCCAAACTGGTGGTCGCATTCCACGAAGGTCCGATTTCGACAATTTAGCGAAACCCGCTAATTATTTCTTATTAGTGAATGGACACCCCGCCTTGGGGCTTAATTGATTATATTATTAATAATTTTTATATTTGTATATAACTCTATATTTACTCCAGAAGAATTATCAATTAATTATGTTGAAATTTAACATAGCTGCAATGTTCTTTTAAGCATAACTGCAAGACGTTACACCATCTAATTCAAGTACGCAAGACGAAAGCGTGGATCTTGGATTTCCTTTCGGACGGTGGGAATCAAAGTTACTAGTTCGAGGAACACAACCTGAGGTCGCTGCTATCGTTTATCAAACTCCTGAGTGAAATTTCTGTGTAAAAGACTATTAAGGGCTATGGGAGAAATAAGGTTGGCATCCGATGCTCTAAGACATCATGAAAAATCGTTTTCAAAAATCCATCAAGTTCAATAAAATTATTATTATGAGTATGCAAGTAAGATGTTAAAATAATAATAATATCGGGAAGTAGTACGGTGTGTGTGAAATGAATTTTATATTCTGAATGCATAATAAACATAGTATTAAGAATGAGCAATAAAAGTGATAAAATACACGGACTATCGGCCAAACCCTCCAAGACTAAACCAATCACTTAGAGCTGAAGCCCTTAAAAATAATCTTCTGCATGTCTGCGCTTGGTATGATCCCAAACACGTTCATGAATTTAAAGCGATTAGAAAATTAAGTTCTAAACGAAGAAATTTATTTTTCTTAAAAATTAAAATTTTATTTATAAACTGGTACTATATTTAGAATCTATTCATACTGAAATTTCCATACTGTTTTAACAGAATAATTTCAAAATTTTCTTTTATATGATTTTATTGCCGTATTTCTTCTTTCATTGTGATCAAAGGTTGCCTTTTGATAACCATTTTTTTTTAAATTCAAATTTCTACATCCCTATCCATAAATAACTTCAATGAGCATATCTGTGTTTTGAGTGATAGCAGTGCTCGAAGTGACACAAATCAGAATTACGTTTTAAACAAGGTTCACGTGATGGCTATCAATAAAGATAATTATATAATGTATAAGCTAATACTGAAGCAGTTTTAAAATTGACATAAATAAAATTGAAATTAAACTAAATTGCATTAGAATATGGATGAGCTGATTCGATTAAAATGCTTTGCAGAATTTCTGACCTTTCATTATATTTTAAAGAAGAAGCGAAATCGAATAAAATATTTTATTTCAAAGACAAAACTTTTTAAAAAGATAACCTGAACTTTTAATTTTCGAAAAGATTATGGAAAAAATCCGGCTCATTTCACAAATATAAAGGGATATTTAAAGAAACTATGCAATTGTCTTAAATTTTAAAGGTAAAAGATTCAAGATGTATTCAGTGAAAATTTATACAGGGTGTCCAGAAAAGGACTCCCTGATTTCAAAATTAAATATCTCGAAAACAAAGATCGATAGAGGAATGCAGTAAACGGTATGTTTATTGTGAAAGCTGTAAGAATTTTATACAGCAGTTTGAAATAATAGTTACAAAAGCTGCAAATAGATGGCGCTGTAATCGCCATACTTAATGCCTAGTATAAATAGTGATCGGAAGCCCAGAGCGATCAGTTCCACTACTGAAGCGTGAAAGGAGGTTAGCGTACCGAAGGAAGAGATTAAAACCATGTACTCCATTGAACAACGCGTTTTTCTGGTGCTAGAGTACCACAGGTTAAATGAGAGTCCTACGGCAACAAGGCGCAGTTTTCAAGCACGATTTAATGTTCTAAAAGGACCCGATGCGAAAACCATTCGTACGCTCTTCGCCAAATTTCAACGAACAGGCAGCGTAACTGATGATCTAGTGGGGAATGTTGGCCGCCAGCAAACTGCAGTTACGCCTGAAAATGTCGCCACAGCTTCTGGAATTATTCAGCAAAATCCAATGTCATCCGTCCGTAGAATTGCATCTGAGACTGGTTTGAAGCGTTCTAGCACGCAGAAAATACTGAGAAAGAGCCTACACATGTTTCCATTCAAAATTCAAACTCACCAGGCCATACCCGTACGAGCTGTGCAACAAAGGGTTGACTTTGCTAATCAGATGCTCACAATGATTGATAGTGAAGGATTTGATGTTGGCTGCATCTGGTTTACAGATGAAGCACACTTCCACCTGAATGGATTCGTGAATAAACAGAACTGGCGATTTTGGGGTTCCGAAAATCCATATTGGTGTGAAGCGAAACCCCTGTATTCTCCTAAAGTTACTGTGTGGGCTGCAGTATGCAGCAGAGGCATTATTGGCCCTTTTTTCATTCGAGAAACGGTCACTAGTGAATGTTACGTTGCAATTTTGGAACAATTTGTCGCCACACAGCAAGTGTTAGAGGATGGACCACGTACTGAATGGTTTATGCAAGATGGAGCCCGACCACATCGTACCGAACAAGTGTTTCGCTTTCTTGATGAATACTTCGGGAATTGAGTCATTGCTTTGGAATATCCCAAATTTACTGGTGCCGGCATGGATTGGCCTCCATATTCGCCGGATTTGACTCCCTGTGACTATTTTTTGTGGGGCACATTGAAAGACATTGTCTACCCGAAGCATCCCGCCACGCTGGACGAGCTTGAATCGGCGATCTGTGTGGCATGTGAATCCATTTCTGTTGAGACAGTACGAAATGTGATGGCAAATTTCATTCTTCGTTTGCGCCACCTCTGTTGTGCCAATGGTGAACATTTTGAAAACATTGTGATGTGATTTTTTGCAAAGAATGTTTTCATACGATTATTTCATTTATACCTGTATTTGAAGAATTTGGTTAATATCAAATTGTAACAATTTAAATTATCGACTCTGGTTCTCAGATAACTAGGGTTGCCATAATTGCAAACGATTGATACGGGACATTTATGTACTAAATAAATAAAACATGAAAAGAAGTGTAATGTTTTTTTTTTTTACTCTAATGAAAAAATCATTAAATTTTACGTAAGTTTAAATGAATACGTAGATAATAAAAAAGATGCAAGGCTTATTAAGAGAGATATAAATAAGAAATAAGGGAAGATTTAATTGTGTAAGAGTTAAAAATACAAAAATAATAACAAACGAGGAGAAATGAGAATCCGGTGAATGACGTCATCAGAAGCCATTCATAAATGCAGATTCAAAATCAAAATAGGTTTTCTGTAGAGGAAAAAGACTTTAAGGTCTAAATTTAATTTGAATTTTCCTCTGCGGCCTTAACCCTATCCGGAATAAATTGGAAAGAAAAACATTTATCCATAAAGAAGAAATTTAAAGCAGTCTTTTAAACATAGGCTGAAAAGAAGGGCTTAAAATGTCTTACCTCTAAAGTGGAAGAAGAAAAACGACTTTCCAAAGTCAACTTTGTTCATAGTTGAACTCACCTATCTCCATCTAGTGAGGGAACTAAAGACTTAAATTTTTTCGTTGATTTTTCATAGAGATTTTTTGTAGATTTTATAATAATTTTATTGTTTCTATGCATTTTACAATATTTATTTTCCTTTTTTATTCTCATAAATTTAAAAAAATTGCAGGAGAGACTTTACAAAAATGTCAGAAGTTGTGGTATGAGTACTAAAGCTACCTCCAGTGCAATGAAGAAATTAAGAAGTAAAAAATTAAATAAAACCTGACAGATTAAAAAATAGTTTAAATCTTAATTTTAAAGAAATGTACAGGATAGCCATTTAACTGCAAATTAATATTTAAATTGTCAATGGCCTTGACGCTAGCAGAATGGTTGTTGCAAATATTTTTGATTCTTTTGATTTGAGAGTGGATGATATTTTTTTATGACTTTTATGTTGAGATTAGTATGATAATGACAAAGAGAAAAAGCCTAAAATTAAAGTTATTTCTTTTGTTCTAGATACCAACCGAAATTCATAAACCTAAAATTTTAATTTACTAGATCTAAATAATTACAGTTACTGTTATTCTCATTGGTTTTATTCAGTTTACGTTCTTCCAGATAGCAGTCAATCAAACAGTCAAGGTTATCAAAGTCAAATACAATCAGGTAATCAATATAACGATAGGCAGAAATGAGGTAATTTTTTTGAATACTCTCTCGAATTTGTGAAGTAAAACATTCGCCAGTGCACTGGAAAAACTAGTACCCGTTGGAAGACCACTTCATTGTGTATGCAGTTGCTGATTGCATTGAAGAGATAATTTTCACAGATGTTAATATTTCAAATTTCTAGCCATCTATTTTTATCTATGAAATTGGAGTTAAGGTATAAGTCATATAAATTAATGCAGGCATAAAATAATTTGTCACGTGAGAGGCTGCTGAAAAGATTCTCGAAGTCAAAAGTGTTGATGCTATGAATTTTATTATTTTTAAGAAAGTTTAGAATTTCAATGTTACTACTAATTAAAAAGTTTTGTTCCTTTTCAATTTTTTGAGAATATTAAAGAAGAATTTTCAAAAATAAAAATTGTAACTGCCTGAGCAACAAATAACAAATCCGAATTTTAAAGGATTTTCGAGAAAATTAATAGTAGGGAAAACGAAAGGATATATTTTTTAATTTTCTTAGCTGAGGCTAAAATTCTTTTGTCAAGTTCTTTTTTGCTGCAATTAATAAGTTGAAATGTGATGTTTGAATTATACTCATTGACCATAATATCTTTGAAGTGGAATCTACACATAATACAAAAATTATTTTCTGCTTTATGTACGGTAGTGAAAATAAATTTCATTTCAAGATTTGTATAAAAAATGCCTCTATTCATAATTTTTCTTTATTTTAATGTCAATTAAAAGCTTGGTCTCTATCAAAATGCGAAGTTTCCATTCGCCACTTCGGTGATAATATTCCTCCTCGGCGAGATTTTCCCTCCTTGCGGAATGCCTGCTCTCATAATTTTGGCTTCGGAAATGCTGTTGCCAATTTTAGCTGCGAATTTTCGCTCTTCGAGGTAAGATTTTAGAAGCTGCAGTAAATGGGGTGGGGTTTTGTATTTGATAAGTTTATGGATTAGTCCTTAGATCCAGACTCTATCAAAGGCTTTCTGTACGTCTAGGAAGACCGCTCCAGTGCATTCACCTTTTTTCAAAGCCACTCGTTATAAACTCTACTACACTTAGAAAATGGTGCGTTGTAGATAAGGATTTCCTAAAACCAAATTGTACCGGACAATGGATTTTGTCTTCAACAAGATGCTCGTTTAATTCGTCTAGAATGACGTTTTCAGTTAGTTTACTGAGTGCGTTGAGTAGCGAGATTGGCCGTTAATTTTCTGGCTGAGTGGGGTATTTCCGGATTTAAGAATTGGCACAACTACCCCATCTTCCACGCTTTTGGAAAATAGTTAAATTTAAAGATATTGTTTAGATTTCTGTAAACTCGAAAATCATTGTGCATGGTAGACTTTTAAGCATCTTGTTGGTTATACATTCAAAACCGCATACTCTTTTAATACTTAATATTTTAATGAATTTGATTACCTCAGGGGGCTGAAGGAATTTGAGATTATTTATTTGGTTATCGGTTAGTGGGAAGGGGAGAAATTTTCTGTAGATTTGTTGAACTCCTTTTCCGTCTCTCTCTGTGAGATAGGTCGTTTAATGAGAATCGCTTCTCTAGACTTAGGGCAATAGTTTCGGCTTTGTTAGAGACTGAATATGCAAATCCATTTTCTCCTAGTAGCGCTGGGATTTTCTGCGCTTTCTTACGCATTATCTTTGCTTGTCTCCAAAGCGTAACGTCTTCTGTGTTTAACGTTTCAAGTTCTTCGGTCTGATCTTTCTGTGTACTATTCTTATCTAAATTTTTGGTTAATTTCTGAATTCTGTTGAATTTCGTTTTAATTAATGGGTTCCTTAGTGTTTGCCAGGCTTTTTTCGTTTTGTTGCGTGTTTTAATCAAATCTTTAATATTCGCCTGTATATATGTTGCAGTTCATTTTTTGATCGTTTTAGTCGCGAATCTGTGTGAGTTCTCTAGATTTTTGGTAATTTTTTCCACTGCAACATCAATATCCGTATTGCTGTTTATTTTCAGAGGCCTATAATCAATTTTATTTTTCATGTAATTTAGGAATTTGGTCCAGTCCGTATGCGTAGTCACACTAGTATGCGGTGTCGTAAATTTTAGTTGAAATGTTAATTTGACTGGGTTGTGGTCAGAATGAAGTTCTGTAAGGGAAATAATATAGAAGGGGGGGGGGATGAAGTCTTTTATTACGGCATGATATAAAATGGTTGCTGAGTTGAAACCGAATCTTGTTGGGGATGGTGGGGAAAGAATTTCCATTGACAGTATTTGAGTGAATCTAATTAATTCTTTTCCTCTAGTTGTAATTATTGGTGACACCAATTTTGTTGTTGGGCGTTGAAATTGCCACAAATGATAGGGTTTGGACCAAGTTGAATTAAAGTTTCCAGATCTAATGCATAATGTTCTACTGATTTTTGTTCAATAACTGTTTAATTGTCCGCGAATCTCTTCATTAATTGAGAATTTCTTAAT
>BGPR01044002.1:0-12759 GCA_013235015.1 Araneus ventricosus | reverse complement strand
TGTTTTTAGAAAAAGACATAGGTTATATGGTAATGATGTCAAAAAGTGAATTTACTATTAGCTATCTGTTTAATGTAAAGCTATGACTGGTACAAACATGTTTCAAAAATTCCATAAACATAAAAACTGACAAGAATTATTAAGCCTATTACCTACCCAAAAAAGTTAATTTTTTTTTTCACCTCATGTAAAAAAGGCTATTTTAATAATAAAATATATTTTAGAATACAATGTAATGTTTAAACATAAAAAAATAAATTACTTTGAAATTTATAGCTTTAATATATTTAAAACAAATTTAGTTTATATTATAATTTTTTTTATAAATACACATACCTAATTGTTTCCAGGCATCAATTAGTTTTCTTGGTTGGATGTCCAATGTCTTCTATGCTTTCCATGCTGAAAAGTCATAGAAAACTGTTTTTAGAACAACAAATTACTTCACATCAAAAAACAAATCATTAAATGATAAGCTAACTAATATTTGAATATTGCATAAGATTTCCCCCAACATCCCATCAACCGACTGAGCTGAAATTTTGCATGCAAGTGTACATCCGAAGATAATGCAATAGTTGACGGGAGCTTCTCAAAAATATAAAGTAAACATATGTTTGAGCTCATTTCGGTTAGCTGAGCATGTAGATGTGTGCTGATCTGGAGCTGTTTGTTTAGTACATTATAATAAAAATGGTTAACTTGGAGTTTAGAGTGTGTACTCACTTCGTTTCCTGTAAGCTCGCCAGTTGTTTGACGCCAAGAGAAGAGTGTGACAGAACATTTCTTTTGGATGCGAGGTGAAATTTTTTTCGGCGTCGTTTGAGCATGAGCCGACAGTGATTTGTTTACAGGTCTACAGCGCATGCCCTTAATTTCACCTCATTTCTATTGGTCGACGTACAAATTTGAATAATACTTCATTTACCAAACGATATTTTTCAATAACCGTTTGCTTTTCTTCTGAAGATTTTCGTTCATTTAATTTATTGATTCTCTTTCTCTGTGTTGCTAATTATAGCTTCCAAATATCTAACAAGGAGTGTTTTTTCTGGAAACAGCTCCCTTGCTACGTTTCATTGTCTTCAGACATCGTGCTTTCCCCATGTGTTTCGTTTCTCAATGAAAAAGCGAAGCTACGAGGGGCCCACTTTGCTGAAAGTGAAGCCGCTGATGTTTTTTTTTAAATTAAAAAAAATTGCCTGGTGCACACTTGCATGCCCAATGTCTCGTTTTGAGATGCCGTAGGCATCGAATACACAGGAGATCTAAAAATAACTTACTGTGCATCCTAAACAGCGTTTGGCAACGTCAAATAAATATGTTCCAAAGAAAATTGACGAGAAAATAGTACACACCCTAAACTCCAGGTTTATCTTGGGCTGCATGGATGGACAGTTATTTTATTTTTATTTGCCTTTATTTCATTGGGCTTATTTCTCGACTCATTTCCCAAATAAGAAAATTTCAAAATTATAAAATTTAATTTTTTTGTAAGATAACCATTTTTTTCTTGAATAAAATATTTCACAAATAATGCCAAATCATATGAAACGATTCCTTCAGAAAGGTCGTGGCCAAGGCAAGGTGGCAATCCAGGCTCACAAACATGGAAATATGCCAACTCATTGAATAGCAATGGAAACTTAATTCCTTCAAATGACTAATTACCTAAAATGTTGACACAACTCCAGTCATATCTTTCTTTTGTTCGTGTCCAATAATTAACCAGTAATTTCAAATTAACTAATAAGAAGCATTCCAATACTTCAAACAATCCTTATTTTACTATTTTCAATCTGATTGGTTTATTTTTCTCACACATGCGACTTCTAAAAAAATTAAATGCATGACCATGTATTGCATACTCTCAACTGTTACGGTTTTTGTTAAGGAACAAGTATTTGAAGTTTTTCATCATCAAGCTCTCAGAATAAAATGATTAATCTAAAACTTATTACCCTTGCGAATTATGAGGTAAACTTTCTTTTTATTCTGATTTCATATCAAAATTAATTATTTTTTTCAAGATTAAATGGGTGGTGGCCAAATGTGGAACATTACATATTCCAGTTCTGGCCACATAACTTCATTATTGTGTTTTGAGCCATTACATAAATTTAAGAATATCTGGATGAAATAAAATCAACTAATTTAGTTTTGTTTTTAAAATAAAAGCAACTAAATTTTATTTCTAAAATGAAAGTAACTGATTTAGTTTTGTTTCTAAAATGAGAAGCAACTGATATAGCTTTATTTCTGAAATAAAAGTAACTAATTTAGTTTTGTTTGTTTTCATTTTACATAGTAATGGCTCCAATTAAAAATAAGAAGGCAGGTAGCATTTCCATAAAAAAAATTTGCTACTCGCCATCTAAAGTTGGTAATGCAGTTAAGGCCATTCAAAATGGAATGTCAAAAACATCTCCATTTTGAACATTTACCTCACATTTATGTTAGAAAATTTCAACTTGAGGAACCCGACTCGAGTGATGAGGAATATTCTTTTATATGCATGGATTGCTCTAATTTTAAGAATGATTCTGATGAATTTGATTAATGTTGCAATTAAAAATTATAAAAATACATATTTGTGGATATTGTTAGCGAGTATAATAATGCAAATTCTTGATTTTTTTTAAAATCTATGCTTTTGCAATGTATCAAAAAAATTTGCGAGTATATATAGCTGAAAATTATAGTTTGTATTTTATCAATCAAATTAAATTATTGTTTTCTGCATTCCTGTTTCTTTTTTTAAAACTGAAATCTGCAGCTAAAATCAGTTTAGGTAAATTTTATTATATATCTTTATAAATTCATCAAAAAAAATAACAATTAAAATAACAGAAAATAATGTACTAAAATAAATATTTCATAATGATTTATTTTTACTTAAAATTCATTAAAATGTCTGTTAAAAATATATTATTAATGTGGCCAAAACTGGTGCAAATTGGGTTAATTTATTTAAAAATTCATAACTGAATCTAAAATATTCTTCAGAAAATTTTTATAACTAGCAGAAAGCCAATAAAATTGGCTAAAGAATAGTATAAGTATGATTTAATATGCTTTAAACAGTCATCTACCTTATATATTTGCATATACATACTCAGAAACACACACAGATATATAGAATGTATGTATGCATAAATAAAATTTAATGTGTGAATAGAAAGTGTGATTGTTCTATAGCAATTGATCTATTTCACCCGATGAATTATTAAAATCAGTTTTACAGTGCTTTCAACATATTTGAGAAAAATCTCTTGAAAAATAGTTTAACTACTGCTGCAGGTACATGAAGAGCACACAAAACTCAACAGAAATTAATTTTTTTATTACTATAGATCAATCAATCACACTTCCATAATGTTGAATCACAATCTGCATAAAATATACTCATTCAAACGATGAGGGTTGATTAGCCCAAGGTAAAAATCATCGAGTGTTTCAAAATTTTATAATTTGTACACACACCAATGCATTGAAATACCGAATTATTGAATATACTGAGAATACCGAGTTATTGAATATACTACTGAATTATTGAATATACTACTGAAATATTGAATATACTAATGAAATATTGAATATACTACTGAAATATTGAATTACTATAGAATGCTAATAATCGAAATTATTGTAAAGAAAGAATATAACAGGGTTTCAGAATATAATTTGCAAACTTTTGCTACGGAAATTTGCAAATTTGTCTCATAAAATATTTTAACAAATAAAACATTAGCGAGAAATTAACACATATGTTAAGCAATTATCTATTGCTGAACAAATTATTTCGCTCCTGTTATGTAATATTTCAATTTTGGCATTTTAATATGAACAACAGAAATCTAACATCTAATGGTAAACACTAAACAGTCCACTGCACGTTACGTTTGAAATAAGGAAGTACTAAAAATAAAACAACAAACTAAAGAAACAACAAAAAGCTAAAGAATAATAGGGGTACTTATTCTTACCTTCTAATTAATAAATACTTGATCCACAATTTCCTTGAGCAAGTCAGGGTTCTCGCTTCGATTGTCCAAAAAAATACGATCATGGCGTCGTCGGCGTCGTCTTCTTAATATTTCCCGCTCAAAGGTTGGTACGTCATCCTGATTGACCAATGAAAAGCGTCCGTGATAAAAGAACGGGATCTGACCTTAAAAGTGGAAAATATCCTACAACAATATACGGGTTATGCCCGTAAAAAGGGAAAAGTGGCTGGTGACCGTAAAAATTACGGGCAGTGGCCCTGAAATTACGGAAATTTTTGAGAGTGTAGCGCTCTCGCAGTGTTTCCCAATAAAATTCCCTACGCATTTTGCTCCCCCAGCTTTATTTAGCTTCCCCCTTCTTAATTCATCTGATTCTTCAATCCCACATTCGAATTTTTAAACTATATTTTAATTAAAAGCCCATTTATTAATTAGATGTGGAGGTGCTTCGCGTCCTTGCGGTACTCCGTAATGAAATTCCGTTCCGTTAACTGCCAATATTCTGGTTTCGCAACAGCGCCGTCTGTGCTAACTCACTAGATCACAACACTGATCATAGATTATCATAGAATAATTTTCATCAAGGTGATTGCTGTTTCATTCCCATTCACAGAAGGAACGGAGAAAAAAATAGAGACGGTTATAATTGAGTCACTCAGAAGCCAGGGCGATTCAGCCCAGAAAGAAATTCAGAAAATTGAAGTTTTTTTATTGCATTAATTTAAAAAAAAAACTGTTGGTTTATGAATTTGATCAGCAAAAATAATATAAAGCCTACTAATGAAGCAACGAGTTTAATTATTCTTCCATTCTAATTCTTTAATAACTAAAAGGAAGTTATTAATGCCGTCAAGATTTACAAAAATCAGAAAATATAAAAAAATGGACTTACACGCATTGGCATTTCAGCGACTCAATTAAGAAATGTCCTGGGTCGGTGCTATTTTTACTTTCTCGTCTACGAAGTATACAAAGAGAAAGTATTGTAATCGTCAAAAATTTCGAACTCGAGGTTTTGACGAATCTCCACGTTTCAGACCTCCCTGATTCCGAAAAACACAATTTTGGAACTATGTCTGTCTGTGTGTCTGTGAACACTATAACTCGAAAACTATTAGAGCTACGGGGATGAAATTTGCTATGTGATCTTTACACATAATTTGTAGGTTTCTTTCAAATTTTGGACAAAATCCGTCCACGGGAACTCTGTCTGTCTGTATGTCCGAAGTCATGCGAACACTATAACTCAAAAACTTGAATAGCTAGATGGATAAAATTTGGTACACAGTTGTATCGTCATGAATGTAGGTCCGTATAAATTTTTGGGCCAAATCCGTCAACGGGCTGACTGTCTGTCGGTCTGTATAATCGCATACTTTTTTCCTTTTGAAACGAACTCCATACGCATGTGTACTGTAGCAGTCTGGTAGCAATGCCTGTGCACGCGGTAGGATTACACAACTTTGTCCTTGAGACGGTAACAGTAGAAAATCGGTTCGCGTTTAATCGCGCGCATCTCTGAATTTGATTCTTTACGTAAATATTTTAGAATCACTTTAATCTACAATGAAAAACCTTCTGATAGTCATTGGATTCTGGATTAGAGTAGGTTCGAATTTTTTTATCCACGCGGGAGGAAGAGAAACAGCACCTTTTTGGGAAAGTATACGAGAAAGTTTATGGGAGAACACTCCCGCTGGTTATTTTCATGACTCACCACCTGCATAACTCCAGGTATAATACACAGGGCGTCCGAGAACTGTGGGACACGTTTTAAAGATTAATAAAAAAACTAATAATGTTAAAATTAAGGTTTTTTTAAAATGAGGGAGCAAATAAAAAAGTTTTTTTTTTCAGATCGGAAACTCAGCGTTACGGCGTTCTAAATTTGCTACGGTGAGAGAATTCCGTACGCAGTGACTACCGATCTGCAGAAGCCGATGCGCATTTTCTGGTTTCCTGTTTTAGTTTTTCTTGAATATCTCGAAAAATATTCAGTTTTCACACTACATGTGAATTAACAAATTAAAGAGCGTAACATTCTCTAAAAATGCATGCTTTCATTTTTACTTTCTCGTATACGAAGTATACAAAGAGAAAGTATTGTAATCGTCAAAAAATTCGAACTCGAGATTTTGACGAATCCGAAAAACACAATTTCGGAATTATGTCTGTCTGTGTGTCCGTATGTCTGTGTGTCTGTGAACACGATAACTCGAAAACTATTAGAGATACAGGGATGAAATTTGGTATGTGAACTTGACACATAATTCGTAGATTTCTATTAAATTTTGGACAAAATCCGTCCACGGGAAGTCTGTCTGTCCGCGGTCATGTGGACACTATAGCTCAAAAACGTGAATAGCTAGATGAATAAAATTTGGTACACAATTTTATCATCATGAATGTAGGTCCGTATAAAATTTTGGGCCAAATCCGTCAACGGGCTGACTGTCTGTTGGTCTGTATAATCGCATACTTGTAAAAAATTATATCTCCTAAACCCTTTGGTTTAGATAAATAAAAATTTGTATGACGTTTGCTAATATTAATTACAGATCTGTGCTCAAATTTCGTTTCAGTCCATTGGAAAAAAGATGTTCAAATTGCATATTTGGTTCAAAATGCACACTGCGACTGTGTGCTGGCGAGCGTTTCGCTTATTTTACTCAAGTTAGTATAGTTGGCTTTTGACCTTGGCGGTTTACGAAGTATTGTAGCTTCGGAAATTATGGCAACCCCCTGAACCCGAAACTTCGTTCTGACATTCTCCAGATGGAAGGTATGGTGAAATCTTGCATGATATTTGTGGTAAGATTTCGATCTCAAAAACTTTAATAAATAAAGTTGCGGTACCTCAGCGCGCGTAATAATTGAGAACTTACGCAATTTTTTTATTTGTTATCATTTTCCTTTTACACATAATCATAAAAATGGGCGCAGGCCATTTTAAAATTATAATGACTCAGAGTTTAGGAAGCAAACGGGACAAATAGTATACGAGACGTATGGCAACCCTAGTTAGAGAGAAAATGACACCTTTTTGGGAAGTATACGAGAAAGTTAGGGGAGACCACTCCCGCTGGTTCTTATAGCTTTGATATTTTCGCAGATATTGGCTCTCAAAAATGGAAGATGTTCAATAATTTACGGCCACCTAGACCACCGTAACGCCGCGTTACCTATCTGAAAAAAATCCCTTTTATTTACTCTCTCATTAAAAAAAAAAACGTAGTTGTAACGTTATAATATTTTTTTTATTATTTTTTTAAATGTGTATCACAAATTCTTTGACACCCTATACATTGTTCCTAACGTGAACATTCATCTCTTCATCACTCTGAAAAGTATCCTAATCATGTTACAGAGTGTTGGTACAAGCATTCGGTCTGGTCCAGGATTTTGTCCTAGAATCAACAGAACGGCAAACGGATCGACAGAAATTCTTGCTGCATCAAGAAGCAGAAAGCGGATATCTGTCAAAGTAGACAACATGCAGGTAAGTATTTAAATCAGCTAACTGCATATAAGTATTGCTAAGGCGGCAAAGTATCGGAAAGAGGCATTTAGGAATTTTTTGAGGTGTAAATGTGCTCTGATTAAAACATGAATGTTAATTTGGTACTCTTGCATCGGGAGCAGACGTCGCCAGCACTCCCGCGAGAAGTCACTTCTCTGTCGCCTCGAAAACGGCCAAATCCTGCTTTAGTGCGGCAAATTTCCCCCCTAAAATTTTTTGCTTAGTTAAAATTTGGCGCTTATTTTGTTGCTTATCAAGCGACAGAACCTATCTCAATTGTTTGAAATTTCAAAGAGGAAGAAAATACTCAATTTTCGCAACCAATAACGAATATTTCGAAATTACGTCTATTGGAAGTTCATGTTAGAAGTTGTTGAAAAATTTCAGAAATATTCGTCATTGGTTTCGAAAATATTATTTGAATCTTCTCTCTGAAATTTAAAAATATGCTTTGTAGAGTGGTTAAATAAAGCATTGCAAATCAATTTATAAATTGAATTAATAATACCGAAATTATAAAATGCATTCGCATTTTTATATAAATTATTAAATTTTTTTAATAAAATATCTAATAATTTTTGTATAAATTATATAAATTTAATAAATATTTATATAATTTATATAAAAATATCGCATTTTTATATAAATTATTAAATTTTTTAAATAAAATATCAACAGATCCAGGAATTTCTGTTGGTATCTATGACAAAAGAAATGACTTTAATTTTAGGGCTGTTTCTCTTTGTCATTATCATACAAATTTCAATCTAAAAGCCATAAAAAAATTCCATCCACTCTCAAATCAAAAGAATCAAAAATATTGGCAACAACCATTCTGCTAGTGTCAAGTCCATTGACAATTTAAATATTAATTTAAAGTTAAAAGGCTACCCTGTACATTTCTTTAAAATTAAGAATTAAAGTATTTTTTAATCTCTCAAGTTTTATTTAATTAATTTTTTACTTCTCAATTTCTCCATTGCACTGGAAGTAGCTTTAGTACTCATACCACACCTTCTGACATTTTTGTAGACTCCCCTGCTAATTTCTCAGAATTTATAAAAATAATAAAATAAAAATACAAAAATGAAAATAAAAAAATATAAAATGCGTAAAAACAATAAAAAAAATTTAAAATGCATAAAAACAATAAAAAAATAGATAAAACAACAAAAAAATCTCTATGAAAAATCAACAAAAAATTATTAAGCTTTTAGTTAGTGTATCCCTCACTAGATGGAGATAGGTGCGCACACCTATAAACAAAGTTGACTTTTGTACGTCGTTCTTTCTTTTCTTCCCATTCCACTACTTAAGAGCTAAGACATTTGGTATTGTGGAGCTTGCGCACAGCCTCATTAGCGCTACGTCATTAAGTAGTGTCCTTTGCACACAAGCGTTGGAAAGGTTGCAGTATTGTAAACTTTATCGATGTCTATATGATTTGGCATGGCTTTAGCGCATTGAAAACCTTTGACATATGGCAATCAATCAACTTCAGTGTGAGAATGACACTTCGTGCCCCTGATAACACAACGATGCTTTCGTGGGCAAATGCTAAGGACCTTAATAACTGTAAATCTCAAACAAGTGACTAATATCGATATAATTTTAATTAAAATATAAATAATTGATATAACTTAATCGTATAGTTAAATAAATTGAAAATACATGAATAGGAAAAAAATAAATTGCTTCTCAACAAAAATGATTGAAAAAGGAACTCGTTTATAAATTTACTCTGCAAAAATGATAATTTTGATGTACGAAAAAATGATGCAATCTAATAAACCGAGTTACAATTTTCATTCTATTACAAATTTTACCTTTATTTATTGTTTCGTTTATTTAAAAGAAGGAAAGAGAATGCACAAGAAATAATTAAAACAGAATTCAAATAAATTATTTTAATATCAAATTCAGGTTAATTCTAAAAAAACTCGCAGTTCTTTTCCCAAGATGAAAACGTTGAAGATTACTTAAATTCCTTCAAATCTAAAATTTGTCATCTCATTTTATTCAAAAGGAAATCATATAAGCGCTCATTTTATTCGCTTCTAATTCAGTTGCCGTCATATTTAGATACATCATCCCACGTGCGTGTAATAAAACTTGTATGCGTAAATACAACATTTATACGTAATGATTCTCAGATACAGTGTGGATACAACACTAGCAAATAACTACACGCTAAATTCAATTGAGCGATTTCTGGACTCCAAAAGGGAGCAAATGTAAAAATTCGCCTTTCCGATCTTTTAGTACAGAAAAACGCTCCTTAAAACACTTTTATAGTCAAAAACCAGTTTCGGCTGCTTACTTGCTAAGAAACTGATAACGGATTCGGAATTCGTTTGACTATTCCGTTCTTCTTAGGAGCGGTTTTTAAATTCTATTTCCGACGCTAGGGGTATCCGAAAAATCATTGGTTAATAATCATCACGTGACGACTTGGCGCTTTCCTTATCTGTGGGCCGATAAGATTGGCATACATTTTTTTTTATTTTAGCCGGCTTTCTTCATGTCGGTGGGAGAATTAAATTGAATCGTATTAAAGAATATTAATATTTGTTATTTACATTAATCAGGGATATTCACAGGGGATAGGTCCTGCCCTGGTTCGTGATTTTCTGTGGGCGAACGGACTTTTGGACTTGGTCTAGCTGAGGAATTGAACAAGTGGAATAAGAAACAACAACAACAGATTCACAGTATGGTGAGTTACATTTTCAAATTCTAAAATTGCTCTTTAATTTCATAGTCGGGAATATGTCCAGATATTTTTTATATGACTGATATTATATTTATGCACATTCTGCAAAAACTTCGTTAAATAACCTAATTCCATTCTGAACATATCCCTGATATATGTTCCTACTTGAATGCAAATTTGAAAATTTTTGAGTCATAAAAAATAATTTAGGGGATATCTTCATCCTGAATACATTATTTAATGACACTTTAATTTTAGAAAATTATATATCATTGAAGATTATCCATTAGAAAGTTCAGGAAGAAATTTAATATAATGAAAATTAATTTCATCCACTATCATATTAATCACACTTATTTTTATTTTTAATTTAAGGTGTATGTAAATTTGGTTTCAGCAGTGAATGCATGTTTTCAATGTGTTTTAATGTTTAAGTTGATTGTAGCAGTAATAGATAAAAGAATTTTAAAGTAAAACTTGTGTCCCCCAATTAAAAATAAACTGATAGTGAATTGAAATGTATAGTGTTTATTAATCCTTCATTATTTTAATATTTTGGACATTGTTTAATAATTATAAAGTGTCTACAGTTTCCATAAATATATTTTTTATCTATGTGTTTATTTTATTTGGGAGAAAAAATTGCAGACTTTAATTTGCCTGTCCACAAAATGCTTGTGTTTGTCAGACTATTCTAATGACAGTTTAGTTATCTAAATTATATATAATACATATAATAGAATTAATATTATATCTATGTAGATTTACTTTCCATTGATATCAAAATTCTATGTTTTAAAAAGTTTTGTCTCCTATTGATGTACCAGTTTACCTAACTGATCAAGTCATTTATAAGCATAAAACTAGTTTTATTATTATTAATTGTGCATTGGGATGAGTGTTTTTAGTTTAATTTTTCCACTATTAGAATATGGGGTTGGAGCAGTAGATTATTTTGGGTACAATTAGCTTTTTCCATTTCTCTCGCATCTTCATACTTCCCTATATGAATGTACTCTGCATGCTGAACTCGGTGCTGTAGGGTAAATATCTTCTAAGAAATTTGATTTTTTTAAATTTTTGATTTTAGGTTATGCCTTTTAATCACCGACATCTGTAAAATACCTGGATATCCTCTTCTGAAATGCCCAAAAATTGTGGCAGATAGATTATCTGAAGTAGATGGTAAGACTGAATAAATAAAATTGTTTTTTTTTTCATTGTAGAATAGTAATGAATTTGCTTTAGAAAGTTACATAATGCATAACTTCTTTACTAAATATCATGGTTTTTTCTTAGAAATATAACTGTGTTTATGTGAACTAATTAAAAATTATCATATGTTTAGGAAAATCCATCTATTTAATATAGCTGCAAATGCTTTGCAACTTATACTAAAAAAATTACACACAATTTTTTATGAATAATTTTATTTCTCTCATTCATATAAAGAGTTAACTTTTGCTTTAGTTTAAAATTTTGCATGCCATTGCTTGGTTACTAACTAAAGGATCTTACTGTAACTTTCATATATCAGTTATTTTTAATTACATTTGGAAGGTTACTAATTGAGGTCATACTTCATAATTTAATTGCTATGCCTTTGTTTTTGTCTAAGGTTTACAGACAAATTTATTAAAAGCTTTATTTATAGGGGATATTACTGTTCGTAGTGGACTTGAAAATATTTGTTTACACTTTTTCTTTTTTTTTAGGAAATTTAGCAGCATTGCTAATGCTTGCAGAGTTGTTCCCAGTAACTGGCCCAAGAAAGAAAAAGGTACATTTTTGTTATTCTATCTTAATTTTAAGAGATTTTATAGAATTTTAAACACACACACGTTCAGAATAATCAAAATAATTTTCAAACTCAATAATCATTGTTGCATTGAGGCTGTAATTACACGACAGCAAAACATTGAGAGCTGTTCTCCAATGTCTGCTTTCCATTTACTATAGTTGTATGCATCATACAGTTGTACCAAACAAAAGTCACAAGAAAAAGTTTTCTAGAGGTCCCATGATATACTTCAAAACAAAAAGTTAAATATTATATAAAAAATTGCAAATATGTGTGCGAAACAAATGGATGTGTGTCTCGTCTTAAAAATGACAACTATCAATAGATTGGTGTGGGGAGTATGTGTCAAGACCTAATTCCATAATTTGTTCAAAAAGTTTATTCAAAACCCTTTTTTACTGTTCTGTATGTAAGAATAATTAAACCACTAGTTTGTAAAAGACATTTACAGAACATTTTTAACTAAATGTTTATATGGAAACCAGTGGCGGGAGATGCAGTTATAAAAAGTTTTGTATCGTCGTGACGAATGTCAAATCTTATGGCTTATGTAAACCAAAACACTAACTTTACAGACTTTACTCACCTAACAATAAGGATCTTAAAGAACACGACAATACTTTCGATAATTTAACAAAAAACACAATGAAACAAACTAGAAAAAACATTCTTTGACCATGTCAATGCTGCAAATAGAGTGGAATGACGTCAAAAGTGA
>BGPR01044001.1:0-12759 GCA_013235015.1 Araneus ventricosus | reverse complement strand
CAACAAATAATAAAAGAGAATGCATGTGTAGGTTGTTGTCTGTCTGTTTATGTTCTACAGTCCGTTGAATCTAGAGCCATCAGATTTGGTACAAGCATACTATAAGAGCGTAGGAATGCATCTCGGAAAGTTTTTAAATTTTAATTCATTAAAAATTAAGCAAAAATTGGGAATTTTTTCAACTATAACTCAAAAAATATTATCACATAAAAATAATTTTTACACATTATTAAATTTCAAAATTTTTATCTTTAAATTTGATGCCAGTTTAGTTGCTGTGCAATTTTCCCTTAATTTTGCAATTGGAAAAATAATATTTTTAAGCATAATATTTGACAATACTTTGAAATGTTGTAATGAAAGTGAATCAACTTTCATTGCTTCAAATCAATAAATATTATATTTGTCTTTTGATAAAGAAGAAGCATGATATAAAATTTTATTTTCATCATACGATATAAAAACTTTCTTTAATGCAATAAATTGCATTCCATTTCGCCAGTTTTTTAGTTAAATTTTTTTCTTTCCACATTACTTCAAATAAATTTACTTTTTAGACATATTTACAATATTATTATGATATATTTAATTTTTAACAATGATCTTAAAACTCATCTTTCCTGTTACGAAAAGAAAGTTTTTCCTGGAGATTATATTATTCATTTTGTGCTTAATTAGGTTAAATATTCACTCTATAATTAGCTTAAAAAAGTGTAATAATTATAATTTAAATTAGAATTATGCTTGACCAATAAAAAAAATAACTTCATTGACTCTCAAGATTTTTAGCCTTTTTTATCTGCTAAATGTAAAAACCTAAGTCATTAATTTCATCAGATGCGAAACATACTACATCAAAATTTAGTTCAAATAATAATACATTTCCTGTCCACTGTTTTTTAATTTTTTAACTAATTTATTTCTTGGTTTTATGTAACAATTAATGACGTCAGCTTACCAAAAATCAGATCACTTGGTGAATTTAAAGTTGGCTGGCATAATTTAATCCACACAGTTAATAAGATGAATTATTCAGCTCTTCGCCGAAAGCTGTCAGTATTTAATACACGTATCTAAGTCTTTTTTCTCCTTTTTTAAGATATGCTATGCATGTTCTACTCTCTCTTTGTTGATAGAAAACAGGAATACCACTCCCCACAGCCCAATTATTTGTCACGAAAGAAAGGACCCTTTACAGTTTTTAAAACCTTGTTAACATAACCAAAGAAGCACTCCCATAGACCCCCTAACCCAAGGAAAAGGTGAGTTTCCCCCTTTTCACTGATGCTATTTAGTCAAATTACATAATTCCCCCTCCCCTTGTAAGTCTCAGCTGTTCGAAGTAGACAATTTTCTTTGTTCGCTTGTCCGTCAGTTTTACTACTGTAAAAAGCACTAACAACAAAAAAGAATGTTATTTAGACATTTCCAAGGACCACAGCCTTCCTGCTCAGAGGGATAATCTCTTCCGTCCTGCCGGGGGTGATATAAGTGGTCATCACGTCCCGACCTTGCACAGAAAAAAAGGTTGTGTGAGGAACATAAAACTACTTGCTATTTTGTTTGCTTTAGAAAAGACGCAGGAATTTCTCTAGAAAAAATTCTTCCCTTTCTCTTCCTTTCACATACACATATCCTGGGGGCCCATATCAGCTTATGTGTAAGGGGGCCCACTTGCCATCGGGCAAGCTGGCAACCTGGCCAGTCCGCCACTGGATACATGACCATCCGGCAACAGCCAGCGGTCAATCTTAAACAGCTGATATTCACAGAAAGCATCCTAATGGTACTTTGGAACTTTTTGGAATGGCGAGAGCCGAATACAAAAAAAACCCGGTTTACAACGTTCAAATTTCCATTGATAAGCAGTAATGAAGTAAGTTCAACTTTTGTTTTGAATAATAGTTAATAAGCAAATAATTGAATAAGACAATTTAGTGATTATGTATTTCATTTCAGATGTTTGCTATTTAGTATCTCATATTTGTTTAGCTCTGAAATTATTTTATTGCCTTGTTCATAAATGTAAATGCTACTGATTCTTGAATATCTGAGCTACAAATTGTATTATGTGTGTTGTTGTGATGGCCAATTCAACACTAAGCTGAATGCTAATTAATAAACAAACAATTGATTAACAGATAATATAGTGATGAGAAACTGATGAATTTTATTTTAGATGTTTTATATTCATTATGTATTTGTTTAAGTTCTGAAAATTGTTTCAGTATAACGTGTTCACAAATAGTAAAAGATCTTGAATGTCTGAACTACATATTGTATTATTTTGTTTGTCGTTGTGAGGCACAATTCAGCAATACGTTAAATGCTAGTTAATAAACAAACAATTGAATAACAGGCAATTTAGTGTTTTGGTATTTTATTTCTGATGTTTGCTATTCATTATCGCATATTTGTTTAGCTCTGGAAATTGTTTTATTACATTTTCCAGAAATATATATACTACTGATTTTTAATATGTAATTACAATTTGTATAGTTATGTTTATCGTTATGATGTACATATCAACTATATGTTGGATGCCAGTTAATAAATGGATAATTGAATTACATACTCAGTTTATTGATTTTGTATTTTATTTCAGATTCTTGGTGCTAAATGCAAATGTCCTGGTGGTACAATTCCTTCTTCATCTAAGCATGTTTTTTACTGTGCTTACTTTCTTTATTCTCATTTTGATATTCTTTATAAAATATTACCTCATTTCAAGATCAATATTATCAGATAAATTTCCTTTATTTTATTTATACAAAAGAGTATGAAAAGTTTAATTTTCATCTGGAAAACTCTAAGATATTAATAAAAATGAGAAATAACTTCTTAAAATGCAATTTAAATTTACAGAAATAAGATGTTATATACAGATACTTTTTTATTTATAATATGTATATTATACATTCTTTTAGTAGCAAATAAATTAGTTTAGCATTGTAATATGTGTAATGAGAAATTATATATAATATTGTAATAATAAAATAGTGTAACATTAACCAGACTAAATATTTCTTATCAGCACTTTCATTTTATTGCATTTCACACAGCAAACCATTTTTAACTTAGAAAGTTTTATTTAGGATATAACTAAGTACACTTAATACACATCTCAAAATTGCTTTGCTAACTTGGAACCCATATAACAATAGCTTTTAAGGTTATTATTATTCCCAGTCGTATTATGCAGAATTATATTGATAAAAATACATGAATGCACAAATGGTTAAATTATATTGCATACTGTGTCACCAGATGACTTAAAGTAACAAAAAAAAGGAATGTTTTTTTATTTGCTGTTGAAAAGGAACCATACATCAAAGAAATTGGGTATGGTGATGAGAAATGGCAAGCATTCATGAAAAATTAAGTAACTTTTACTTTTCTATCCATTTAAAAAATATAATGAAACAGTCAGGTAGCTTTCAAAACCTTCTTTTTGATGTAATTGAATGTTTTGTATATATGGTTAATCAAAGATGGTGAGGATGGAAAATACCTATCATATGCTAATTGCATGAACTCGTCACATCCACTGGCACTCCCTCGAAGTATAAATGTTTTACATGTTAATTCTAACAAAAGATTAATTAGAATAATTCTTCAGCTAACGATCTTATTGAAAGCTAGTATTGAAATTTAGTATATTCTAAATTATGTATAACTTTTCGATTGTATTTATTAACACTAAAAATAATTGTTAGCACGTTTTAAAATTATCTTGATTTCTGAATCACTGAAATCTAATTATAGATAAACTTTTTTTGTTTTTATTGCATGACTGGACAATACATTAAAATCTAGTTATTCAATGTATTTTTTTACAGATTATAAAATAAAATATAAATACTAACAAAGTAAATCTCCTTCTTGCTAGCTAATTTTCTCAAATAAATAAACTATATACCTTTAATGTGAAAATAAGAAAAAAGATTTACTTTGATATTTATTTATATAATATTTTCTCACTTTTTTTTAGCTTAAAAGCTATTAATAAATGTTATAAAAGTTTTCTAAGACAACTACACTCTTCTGAATAAATAGATAAATTATCAAGTTAGTTGAAAATGTGATTAGAATAGGATTACATTTGCATCAATTCAATTTTTTAATTGTAGATTTTTTAAAAGGCAAATTATCAAACCATTACTAAAAATGCAAAAATTGAATTGTTCACTGAAGAAACTTAAATGATAGGTTTTAGAAAGAAATTACTAGGATATTGTTGAAAAACGCAGTAAGTGAATTTTCAAAAATATGATGGCGAATTGAAATTCAAGTACGAAATGATTTTAATGAAAATTTTTCTATATTATTTTGCCCACGTTGGGTAACACTGTTATATAGTGAATATGTGTAATGTTTCAAATAAACACAATAAAAACAGTTTAATGCAAAATATTGTTTTATTACACAACAGAGCCCACTTTTCAAATTACTTTCCATGGTTGTATGAATGTTTATTGTATTCAATTTCAGACACAAAAACAATGTTCGCTATGCAAAAAAAATTGTAAATGATATAATTTAAAATTATAACACATAAAAATGGATTGTTCAGCTAACGAAAAAGATTATGGTTCCTCAAAATAATATTTGTAACTAGAGTAATAATAATATTTTTAACGCTTCATATACTTTCTCAAACTTCAATGGAAAAAGATTACAATCTGAAAATTAGCAGAAAATATTTTTAGATTTTTTTTCCTAATATTTATCATTAGAAGAAATTTATAGTCATCTACGAATTTCAAAGTTGCTTCTACTTTTGTACTGTAGCAAACTCATAAACTGATATGATGAAATAAAAATATTTTGAATGCACATGTATAAGATTTTATGTTTAAAATAAAGAAGAATATCAACCCAAAAATAGAGTTATTAAATTGTCAGATGAAGCCAATAATGTAGCACAGAGACTTCAAATTTCTTGAGTTTTTTTTTTAAACCAAATAATCTCTTCAAGTTTTCTTAGGTAGACAAATCCAATATAATTTAATAAACTAAGCACATTTAGGAAAGGTCAATAATTATAAAACAAAGAAGTTATATAAAAAAGTACTATAAAATAATCTAAACACAATATGAAAAAAGTTAAAGATGCATGTATATCTTGAATTATATATCAAGCCACTTCAAGAAAATCAATTACAACTGTGGTGCAATCAAATACATACAGTCACAGATGAAAAAGATCATCTTTTTGGCCAGATTTAAGCCAAAGGGCTGTCTTCTGTCTCCACAATGTACCTTCAAGTGTCGAAAGCAGGTTCAGAAATATGAAATGGATACACATCCATTTTTATGTTGAATATAAGGCATTTGGAAAATGCAGTTATCTTCATTCACAGAAAACAGATTTGTTTCATCATACTAAAAATGTATATGTAACTTTACAGTGAATATAAATTATTAATGCATGCTAAAAAAAACATGCATTAATAATAAATTATTAATGCATGCTCAAAGCATATGTAACTAACTGTAAACATAACTAACTAACTAAAACATATGTAACTACTAACTAAATTTTTATTGGTTTTTCATACTTAATATAATAAAAATATCAGTAATTTCCAAATACTATTATTATCATCTCGATTTCAGAAAATCCATTATTATCAGAAATAAATTTTACATAAAATAAACATTTAAATATTTTCATTTTGTAAAAATACTTTATATATATAAACGAACAGTTTTTACAAGTTACAAATACTAGGTAAACTACAAGTTAAAAATAGTAAATACCAAGAATACAAAACAGATGATGCATCATGATAATAATAAATAGTAAATGAAACAATAATATAAATAGAATACAAATCGGAATAAGGGGGGGGGAAGCCAAGGACACTTTGCTAAAAAATACTACATATAAAATTAATACGCTGTGAAATTACTAATTGTAATATACAAATTAGAGTAAATGTGGAGTTTACGGTACCTAACGAAGTAAGTGGGTACCATAAACTCCACATTAACCCAAATTAGGTTTCAAATTATTATATTCAATCATATTGGAGAACAATCTTTAGAAAAGAAAATTAAAGTTTCCTCATACAAAAATACTAGCTATGAGGAACCAGGACTCCAAACAGAGAATTAAATTTTAAAAAGTAAAATACGAATAATGAATAATAAAGCATAATACGAATACGTAAATAAGAATAAAGCAATACGAATAAAATATTCAGATCAATTAACTAAATACCAAACACATATGAAACTGAATAAGGAAAAATTAAACTGAGGACACTTTACAAAAACACACTACATCAAAAAATTATATTCCCCATAAGGTAAGTGCTCCAGTAGTGGGCCACTTGAATTTTTAAGTTGAAAAACAAGAAATTCCAACATTCCAATGAAATAAGAGATCTGCCTCTGGTAGGCTGAAACCCTTATCAAATAGATACCAAAGGCACAGGCCTTTATTTCCTGTTTAGTTAGGAGCTAGAAAGTTTGTTGCTGAAGTTGGTCTCTGAGAGAAGCATTTTTAGCTCATTCTTAGTGATTTCCTTAAGAGGTAACTCTTCATTCAGCTATTTTTTAGCATATATTCTATTTGTTTTTAAAATGAATTGTTATTGATATTATTTGATTATATAATGAATGTATTATATAAACTATCTTTAAATTAAATAATATTGATAATTTATGGATAGTGAAGGGTGGCCCACTTTTGGATCAATGTTTTACTAAATGCTCCAGTAGTGGGCCTAGGGGGGCCAGTACTGGAGCACATGCTTTCTCTCAAATAGACTGTTTTGTAATGTTTAATAAGAAGGTTATATCTTGTAAAGTCTTTTTATTTAATTAGATTTGCTTAATTTTTATCAGAACCAGTAGTGGGTCACATGGCCCATGTCTGATACACTAATGGCCCACTACTGGTATACTAATGGAACATTCTGACCAATTGCTTAAATAATAAATATTTTATAGTACTGTTGAGGAAAAAACTGATATTCAAGAATTAGTTGGTCTCTGTAACGAGGCAGACAATAATAACTATCGCATTGCTGGACCATTGAAAAATATTCCATCACCATTTAAAAGGGTTCTTTTCTGGTTGCAGAGGCAAGATGATAAAAGAAAAAAAAAGATTTATTCAACATAAAATATCAAGATTTAATATCCATAATGTCCCAAACAGAAATTAAAATGAAAGATCGATAATTAGCATATGCCTTTAATAAAAAATTGGCTGTTAGAGAAAAAATGCAAATCTCATGTGACTAGAATCTATAAATAAAAGATTTCACCTATATGAAGCCATTTTTATTGCATTTTTTATGGTGTATAATGTTAATGTATTGTTATTATTACTATATATAATGATTTTATTCTTTTTTCTTTGGCACAATTGACAATTCTGGATAGCCCACTTTTGGTATGCCCATTACTGGTACATCAAAAGTTTGCTATGCCCACTTCTGGTGCATAGGAGTGATCTAAGTTTTTAATTTTAAAAAAAATTATATTACAATTATTTTGATATTTCAGATGATTATTATTTTAGATAAAAGTTTGAACAACCATAAAAAAGATAGATTAGTGAAACTTCTCAAAAGTTTAGATGATAATTGAGGAAATACCCTTAAGTGGCCCACTACTGGAGCATTTACCTTACATATAAATGATAAGAAAACAGAATAAAAACTAATCAAATTTACTGATCATCAAATAGCAATATCTAAGAATTAAATGCACCTTTTTAACATAATTGCAATAACAATTAATATAAACTATCCATCAAAAAAATAAGTACAAAAGACAACATCCAGAAGAGAAAAAAATCATTGTTAAAAATTTTCATTGGGATCAATAAAAGTATTCATTTTTAGAAACAACTATTTAACATTAATTAAAGAGTTATGGAAGTTACACAACATGCAAGTAATAAAAAAATAGAATTTATATTATGTAGGGGATAGGTCTCTCAAAATATTTGAATATTTTGATTTGGGATATAGCCCTTTCTACTGCTACTCGTACATTTGATATCTTGCAGTTTTCAATTCTATCAGATGCATCAAACTGTATACAATCCTTTAAAAATTTAGGGTATTTCAATTTGCAACTTATTTTTGAAACCCTTGTTCAATCTGAAAACCTTTATCTGCCATCACAACGTCATTTGGTTCCAACAGATCCATCAGTTGGCTTTTAATAAAGAGCTCCTTATCCGATATACTACCACAATAAATGAAGCTGATGGTCCCTGACGGCATAATGCCTATCATACCTTTTAAAGTATTTGTCTTTTTGTAGAAACTGAAGGTCATTTGCTGGACTGTTAGGTTTCTGTATTGGAAACTCAGTGTAATCAATAATGACATGGACTCAACAACTTTTGATTTCGAGGGAAATATATGTAACAGTTTCGGCTTTTCATAAAGAACTGTCGTTACGAAAGTAAAATATCTTGAAACTGTCGAATCAGAAATTTCAAACAAAACAGATAAAAATTCATTTGAACTTCCAGTTCTTAATTTTACAAGAAACAGGAAAAAGAGATCAACAGGTCGCTTACAAAAATTTCCCGTTTGAAGGTCCTCTTCAACATTCAAAAAAGAATAAATGCAAGAAAACCTTTTTATTGTGAAACCTGTTAGTGCCTTCATCTTAGTGTCATTCGATATATTCTCTGGGATGAAGGCCTTTTTCCCAAGGGAATTTTGCAATTCTTTATGCTCATCTTTTAGCTTATTCATCCTGTCCATAATATCGGAAAAAGTCTCAGTCTGTGATGAAACAGAGTGCATTCCACTGTAATCAGAATTTATGTAAGTTCTTTCAATAATTAATTCTTTTATATTTACATATTAAATTTCTGAATATGTATTTATTATACACCATATTAATTTTTCAACTTTAATGACACTTTTAATAAATTAGTTCAACTATATTACCTGGATTTCAGTGACAAATTTTGCTACGGTTGTTTGTTTACTTTCATCAATAAAATACAGATTTTGATTTTGGGAAAACAAACATAAAGTAATAATTGTATTAAAATTTTCCAAATGATATTCTAAAAGATAATTAATTTTATTAAACTTTTGTCAAGTAAATGAGAAGTGCACTCACTGTTTTGTTCCGTCTGGCTGCATATTGTTTCCATCTGTTGCTGACGATGGCAAACCGACTTTTGGTATCTGCTTTGGAGTTTTGGAGACGATAATAGGAACAGCTTCTTGTTTCAACAACCTGCTTCTTGGAAGTGATCGGAACATATTACGGAACTAGAAGGCATAAAACCTTGTCCAATATTCTTCAACCAAACTTAAAAAACGTTTTATCTCGGCAAACAGTTTTGGCTTTAGCATTAGAGCATCCAATTACACTGCAGTATTTAATTTTCATTCAAATATAGAAAGAAATAAGATCGAAAAGTAAAGCAACTAAAACGTAAATAATACTCCCGCTTCGTAGCGCGGCGGAAGTTGTTAACTGCAGACCCATCGGCAAAAGTGGTGCGGATACGATACAAATTTTAGCCCTTATTTGAATTTCACTTTGCACACGTTTTAGCATAAAGTTGGTACGCTAGCACAAGCAACAGTAATAGGGGAAACTAGGGATACTTGACCCAACGTGATTTTCTCAGCTTGTGAGATAATTGGTGATTTTTGTGTGCCATTTTAATTTGCCCTTTGGGGATATGGCTTATTGGATGGTGTTTTCATTCCAAGCTGAAAAGTCATTGTAATGGTGTGTAGGTAAATATACAATTTGGGGGGTACAAAAGTAAATTGTCACTTTTTCATTCCTCAGTGGATAGGAAGTTTACTATTGAATATATGATGAATTAAAATATTTTTGAGTTTTAAGCATACTTCTAGCTTTAATTTGATATACTATGTTATGCAGAATCTTAATTCTAAGTGGTTTAATTTTTTAGATTATGTAGAAAAAGTAAAGTTAGGGTTACTTTACCCTATCGAAAGCTATTGCAGCTCCGGTGCCGTAGCCGACCAAAGCACATTTTGTGGTTGGGATCAGTTTTCTGGTGCTTGGAATTTTTTGGCAAAATGGCAATTCAAATACAGAGAATAATTATTTAAAAAAACTTGCTAGCAATTATTTGCTGAATAAAATTTCATTTTAATATGATAATTTCAAATAATGTAAATATTTATTTTATAAATAATTTTAAAAAGAATTGAAATTTAATCAATCCATATTTTCCTCGCCTGAAAGGAAGTTTTATTTATTTATTTATTTATTTATTATTTAAATAAAAATCTTTTGCTCGAACTATTTGTCATCGTTTGGGTTTATCTAACGTTTCGTCATTTCGATTGAGTTTGTCTTTCTTTCTTGATTTCAGTTTTCGCTTAAAATATATTTTTATTCTTTTGCTTTTAATTTTCTTTAAATATTAGAAGAACCGAGAAAGTCTGTTTAACTTCTCTATTTTTAGCTTTGTACATCATTTGTTAGAACCCTTTTTTCATTTTGATGCAATTCTTTTTCTTTCTAATTTTCCAAAACTGGCATTTCTTTAACGCACTAACGACGCTGCGAGGTTCCCAGTTCTATTGCTGTAATTTTTATCATTTAATTAAATCAATATTTTATTTCTTTATAAAATTTTGAACTAATTTAATGACTAGACTAATTTAATTTATTAACTAGATTTTATTAATAACAATTGCGTTTTATAGATTCCATATTATTTTTTATTAGTTTCATTAATATTTTTCAATAATAAATACCTTTTGTAATTCAGTTGTATTAAACTAATATCTGAATTTCGCGTACATACAAATTATCAAAAGAATTTAAATACTCTTTGCATGTAGGGTCAAGTATCCCTAAGATTAGGGATACTTTATTCTAGGCCATTTTATGAAATATATTTATTTTATGATTAAATGAGATATCAGTTTAGCATAAGTACATTTATTCTTCCTAAAAACTTTTTTTAAAATTCTTTTTATGATGTTAGCGATTCAAATATTCGAGAAATATAAGAAAAAGTAAAAGTACGGTCAAGTATCCCTAGTTTCCCCTACGTCATCGAAAGTCCTGCAATGTTGGCGAAAAGGTCGCATACATCTGCTGTTTGAGTTACTCCTACAGGAAAAAATAATGGGATCATTTTTTGCTCGAAAAGTAAGACTTTCTCCTTTTGACCATGTCTTGTGATGTTACAATTTCGGAAAATGCGAACAAACAGATATGAATTATATAAGCGTTCTTTTCTTCGTATTAATGTGCGCGAAGTGTCTCTGTACTAAATTGATAACGTTCTACAACTTTGTAACTGGCATTTTCTCCCTATTTTGGACCGTTTTCGAGATAGGAACGGAGTTTGCCACCAAGTGGCGTTGTAAGGCTCATCGCATAGCGCATAGACGTTTTACTATAGCTAGACACTACTTTAATATCTATAACTGCCGTCGTTCTGAAGTTAAGGCGGGGTGCCCTTATTTAAGCGGGCGCCGTGTAGAATCATCCATCCATATCATTACTATTCATTGTTAACTGTTCCGCATATAATAAGCAAAGGAAGAATTTTCGACTGAAAGAATAAAGGCCAGGGATGAAGAGGAGATTCTGCTTCTGGGCTATTCCGGACTTGAATTATTTTGGATGGAACAATATACTAAACCCTCCTTCTAGCTTTTTTCCCCTCTTGCCAACTCACCTGGTAATCGCATTTACTACCTCGAATGTGTTCCATTCGAATTCTAACGGCACTTTCATGCAAATGGAATTCCAAGATTTTTCCAGAAAGATCGATTTTCTCTATCCCGCCTTAACTTTCCTTCTTCTTTCGTTCTCCCTCAATATTAAAAAAAACCTGTAAGTTATTTTGATTACAAAATGTTTTTTGATTAGATTTGTTGGCTACGTTTTAAAAGTTAAGAGTTTAACATGATGTATTAAAACGCCTTTTAAGCATGAAAGTTCCACTTCGAAAGAAGGCGATCTCTATTTCATTTTGCATATTTTTATGGAAAAGAAAACAGTGCTATAATTTTAATCAGCGAAAGATCATTTATCTTTACGCAAAAGATTCAAATCTACCATCTTAGAAGATATGAATATTCCATATTTTAATATTTTCTATTAAAATAATTGTGCTGACATTTTTATGAAGATTGTTTCTTATTTCAATATTTTGTGGAATAAGGTTTTTTTTTCTTTTTAATGTTGTAGAATTAAAAGAGTTGACAGACAGAGTTGAAGTAGAATGAAAAGAGTTGACAGACTATAGTGGAAATAGATAGATTTTTTATACTCACAACATTACAAAATGTCAGCTTATCGTTGCTCAGCGCTGTTGCTAGTTTAATAGTTCTACGAGTAACTGAATAAGTGTGCTTTCTTGTCCTGACCACTGAACCAGTCGGTTCATGCATGTCATGGGTGAGGAACATTATCCGTAAGAATAAAGCTACGAGTTCTATACTCTGACCAGCATTATTCAAAAAATGTTATACTGATTCGCTGTCTAACAACGAATTGATATCTTCGGTCAGGCAAGCTGAAGGAGGCTTTCTTCTAAGTAAAACACTAATGTAGACCACTTTCTCCTGAATCCCCTTAAAGACGGCAATCTAACCCCGCATGTTGGAGCTAGATCCGACTTCTATCTTAAGCTTTGTTCCCACGATCAGTGTCTTGGTTGCTTGAGGTCATACTCGGGGATTATTTGCCGTTAGGAATCCGACTAGTCGCTCCATTCCCAGGATGCGTACATAATCTACAATAGGAACTGTACTGAGG
>BGPR01043999.1:0-12760 GCA_013235015.1 Araneus ventricosus | reverse complement strand
GCATACATATTGTATTTAATTTAAACAAAAACTGACGGTTAATCGAAGTTTTACTGTATAAGAAAAATAACAATAAATGAAATAAAAAATAATAAAATAAAATGCGGGGGGAAGGAAAAAAGACGAATATAACAAATCAACTGAAATAATAATCAACGATTATTAGGACCATCAATCATTTGAATGAAGAAGATTCTCTTAACTATTCTGAACTACGTTCCTAATACCAGTTTTAACCAGCCTATTTTGAACCGAGTCCAAAATACTGATAGTACAGCAGTTCTTTGGAAAACATTTATCTCTAATACTTTTGCATTTTGGGCAGCCAAAAATATAGTACCCAACGTTACCAGTATCTGTTCCTCAGCCACCATTTGGAGATTTGCCATAAAATCTACTTTGACGAGCTGGAAAACAAGCATGAGTCGACAGTACTTAGTAATTAAGTGCAGTAAATTCCACTCGTCAACGTAATAAAAGGGCATAAAAAGTTTGCAAAAGAAACGAAACTCGATGTAATAAAAACATATTTTAAAAATACATTATTACTAGTGTACTATCATTAGAATTTTTTTATTTTGCTTATTTTTGAATTTTTAATCGAATTATAAATTTATAATCCATTATCATAAATATTATGGGATTTTGAAATCATTTTAGTGTCAGATTCATTACCAGGTGGCGCCACTGGTATGGAATAAAAATTTAATTAAATGAATCGATAACCAGTTCTGAAAAATATTAAAATACTTTACTGTCCTCGAGGATAAAGTGCACAAAATTTTCAGAATTTTAACAAATTAGGAGTCTGGGAATTGGGCGAAAACTCGTTCCCAAACATTCACCTTTACAAAAAAAATGAAACAAATCAAGTCAAATCAAAGTGTATAGAAACAGAAGTGCCATGCTTCAACAAGAATCATTTCTTTAATAGATTTTAAAATGTGTTTTTATTCTGTTAGTTAACTCGAGTTCTTTAAGATAACAATCTGGATGCAACTTTTCTCCGAATGAAATGATGTTATAAAACAAAGCAGCGCATTTATTTCCGAAAATGCATCTCTTTAAAGACGTCCGAAAACGACAATAACAAAGTGGAATTTTACGTCATTAAAAACCGACTTCGTCCACTCGAATAGTTGCTCGTAAAGAATCGAAACCATCATTAAAATCCCTAAAACCGGCTTCAGAAACGCCGGGAGCGACGGAAATGATTCAGCAGTATTAAGAAAACAGCCTCATTATTTACTTTTTCCCAGAACACTTGTATTATAACGCAATTTGCTCATTGCACATATTGTTTAGCAACGGATTCGGAAACCTTCCGCGCTTTTGCGCATGCGCCGTGCGGAGTTATTTTCATCAAAATAGGGGAAAGTAAAGAATGGAAGGGTGATGTTTACATTTTGCTGAGCGTGATCTAACAAAGAACTCCGGAAATGCGCTCATATGACTCATTGCCTGCCACCCCTTCCCGGAGTAAAATGGTCCAAATATGGTAGTCTAGGAATCCGTGGTCAGACTATTGTTACAAAAATTGAGACTATTGTTACAAACAAGCTTGAATGAAGGTTTATGGAGAATGAAGGTTTATTCACAAATATGCAGAAAACACGTAGCACAGATAACAGGAAACAATGGATCTTGCACAGATTAGCAACGTAAACAGACAACAATTCACAGGTAATAACAGTTCAGCACTTTGAGATTTAGCAACACAAACAGGCAGCAAATCACTAATAACGACAATAACAGCACTTCCAATAGCGCTCAGCTCACCAGCTTTGTAGCTCGCACAGCAGACGAAACTCCAAAGTCGTTCCAGTCGATCAACACACCACTACTCAATGCCGCTCGGCGTCTTAACAGCTTACTACCTCGCACAGCGGATAGAACTCCAAAGACGTTCGCACTCCAAGGCGATCCCAGTCGATCAACGTTCACCAAATGCACTCCTTATATAGTCTGCCCCGGCAAGCCGTGACGTCACATGGAATCATCTAGTACATTCAAGCTTATCTGCTCTTCTAATAGAGATATCTAGAAACCTATTTACACCTCTTTCCGGTGTAAAATTGTCCGAAAGTGGTAGTCTCGGAATCCGTTGCCGAAGTGCCGAACAATACCCTCCTGATGGGCAGCTGCGATTAATCTAACGGAATAAGTTGCCGCCATTCTGCAAACTTTCCCAGTATTATAATTTTTATTCCCCGGTATTATAATTATTTCCCGGTCCCTTATATTTTCATTGAAATACCGTAACTTCTGTTCAAAACAAATAATAAAATGTGATTTTGCAGGGAAAACAAATCGACTTCAAAAGTTTAACGCTTGTCAAAAGTGTACTACTAAACATTGCGCTCTATATCTTTAAAAATATGTAATGTAAGATGCATCAAAAAACACAAAAGAATCATAACATTTTCAAACAAAACGTTACAAAAACGCTTTTCATGTAACATATCACGTTACATCGCAGGGAATTAAAAAGAAGAATTAAAAAAAATATTCCACGAGATGTAAAAAAAGCATACTTATCTTTCACGTTATTAATGAAGTATTCGCGCTTGGTTTAAAAAGAGAAAAACAAACAAAACAAAAAAACAGCGAAATTTTTTAGCTGATGGCGCTCCAAAAGCAAATTTAACCAATTAGACACAAGAGAAGAAGAGCACTCCACTAAGCTACAAAAAACAGTAACAGACTGGTACACTCCCTATAATAAAATTTTGTTTCATTAGATTCATTAGGCTAAAAGCGTGCAACTGACGTCGCTTGCACAAAATATTTTTTTTTTTTGAACAAGGAATGCACTATTTGTTCTATATCGACGTAACTTTCCAAGTTCACGAATTTCTAGATTAAGCAACTTGATCCTGTCTTCAAGTTCTAAGTCGTTTACGAACGCTTTTGTTAGTAGTCCCCTCAGATTAAGTGGTAATTAATGTAAATGGTGTCCAGCAATTTACACTTTCTCCCGGTTTACACCAACGTTCCTTTGTCCTTCGAAAAGTCTAAAAGCGGGGTAATTACTGTAGTTTCGTTTCGGATAACACTTTCATTTTAGTATGAAGTAATTTGTATCGATGCGTTTGAAAACTACATTCTTCATCACATCCTATTCTAAACAGCTGTTTTCCTAGCCCTTACCTCCAATTGATTACAATTCGCATGTATTTATTAACCTTTCAAGTTCACTACATGAAAATTACTAAATTTATTTCAAAAATGAGTATGAGACATATAGCTGATCGTAAATATGTAAAAGGAAAAAAAAAAAAAAAACCTTAGCATTTTTTATTTTCAAGAAATGTGTGGTTTCGCAGTGAAACCAATCACCGGTAACGGGCTATTTTTCCTCCGAATAAGTTATCATCAAAATGCAATTTAAATTATGTATTTAATTTGCAAGCATACGTGAGTAATCAGGATATCCAACCTTAATAACATTCAATATTACTGTCGAAGATTCAATTTAAAAAAATATCAATTTTGTGCAAGAACCCTCATCATTTTGTTTCTCTTAGAGATCGAAAGCAATTTAGCTCTTGCAATGCCGATATCTTGGCAAGGTCGGTAGAACGCCATGTTTCGAACCCTACTGACACGGGTTCGAATCTCAGCATGTATAGTCGTTGCAAAGCAGTGCTTTCACCACACAAGGAAGAAAGCCAACTAGCCCTTTTCAGGTCTTACGTGGAAGGCTAACTCCCTCTCCGGACCTAAGCCAAAAAGCTAGTCCAGATGTGATGAAGAACGGTAGTCACTAACACCAGTGCCAAAATCAGGTAACGGGTTACCCCAATTACTAACCAATTCCATTTCATTCCAAGTTTTTAATTATTTATTTTTTTATTTCTCATTTTTATTATTATTTTTTTCCATATCTTGTTGTATGCATGTGAGAATGGAAGGGTGAATAAATGACGTGAATGGAGACGAATAAATGAGACATCTAATTGGACTTAATTACTAATAACTTACCTTTCAGCACTAACATTAATCTTCATTCCAGGTATTATTAATTAACTAGGTTAAACTCAACTTTTTAGCCAAGGGTACAGGTGCCAAGTGTCATGTTTCGGAGATTGTGAACCGTCGAGTTCGTGTGCTCCGTTAAAACAATCATCGCTGGTGTGTGTATTTGTGAACACTAACGGTATTGAACTGGAATTTTTGTATAAGTTGACCTGTACGTTTCGGGTGTTTCAAAGTGTGGTTTCACTGCGAAACCAATGAATGCGAAAGGTTTAAATGCAGACCCAGGCCGCCGAGAGCTAAACCGGACCACGTGGCAAAGTAATATCACGTGGGCCTTCTTATGAATTATGAATGTGGTGGCAATCAGCAGATAAAATTCATCCAGTTGCTTGGACACATAATGCTTGATTGCAAAAATCTGATTTATAGCCACCTATCATAATTTCGATTAATATGAGAATGTGTTGTACAAGGTGTCCGAAAATTGTTGGACACATTTCAAAAATTAATAATAATAAAAAAAAAACGAATAATGTTACAACTATGGGGATTTTCTTTTAAATGAGAGCGCATTTTAAAAAGTTTTTTTCAGATACATGGCGCACCATTACGACCTCCTAAATTTGCTACAGCGAGAGATTTTGCAATGGCTATCGATAGGCAGAAGCTGATGTGCGTTTTCTGGTTTCCTTTCTTAGTTTTTCTTGAATATCTCGAAAACTATTCAGTTTTCGAATTACAATTGATTTAACAAATTAAAGAGCATAAAATTCCCTACAAATACATGTTTTTATTTCTCTTCTAGCTTTAATATTTTCGCAGATAATGGCTTTCAAAAATGGGAGATTTCCAACAATTTACGACCACCTAAACCACCGTACTGGCGCGTTAACTATCTGAACAAAACAAAAAATGCGTTCTTTTATTTAAAAAATAAATAAATAAACGTAGTTGTAACATTAACTCCTTAAGTCTCGCATTTTCTTTGCTATCATTCATCTAAGAAAATATAGAATACTTGAGATGCTTATGGATTCTACGTGATTTTTGTGTCAAATTATAAAGTTAATCAATGATTAAAATTTGACGGGCGCGAGACTTAAGGTTTTTTTATTATTATTAATTTCTGAAATAGGTCCAACAGTTCTCAGACACCTTGTATATTCAAAGAAAGTAAATGTGAAAATATAGCTCACATCATGCAAGGTCACATTTGTCATGGATAAAAATAAATACTCTTGAAAATATAAAAATACATTTTTTCCTTATCCCGGACCATCAGGCCCTATCCTGGACCCGGGGATTTCGCCACTCCTGCCCCCCTCTCTCGGAGGGCCTGGTCAGACCTCGATTCTAGCGATTTTCGTCGGTCCCACCTATCGCTTAACTTCGGGGTATTATTGTACAAATAGACAAGAGTTTTTCTTTAAAAAAAGAGCTGATGTCATGGGCAGGCCCAAGTTATTAAAAAGGCAAAGTAGGCAACTGCCTAGTGGCCCCACAACTTTTAGGAGCCCCAAGGCCTCAAGATTTTTTTGTCTCTTTTTTGCTGTGCTTTAAAACTTTTATTTAATTCACAAAGGCCATGCAATCGAACTTCTTCAAATTAAAATCGAGTACCAATTCCAATATTTTTTTTTCTGACAATATTCCTAATTAATTACCTTCTGCAATTTTTATATTATGTTCCTTCATATTTCCGGAAAAAACAAACATGTTTCGTTAAAATTTAAAAATATCTGATCGTATGATTAAACAGATAGTATGTAGATTGCAGTGAAAACATTTTGTAATTTTTTTCTTACTATTTTGTTTAAAATTATTTTTTAATTTTAATTTTGCATTTTTTATGAGCGATACACTGAAATCAAGTTTCTTGAAAGCGATCCGCATTTAAATGTTTTGCTATTTCAATTCGTCAAAATTTGCTATTTAAAAATGTTTATAGTATAGAGATTACATTAACATCAATATCTAGCTTTAAGGAAAGGGATCCAGAGATTTGCATTGCCTGTGGTCCCCTAGGGGGCTTAATTCGGCCCTGGTCAGGGGTTTTATACTAGAGAGTGCACCCTTTTTTGCAACCCATCTTACTTATAAAACCCTTCTATCTATACTTATGAAAGGCAATGTTTGTGTGTCTGCGCGCGTGCGTGCCATGTCCAGACGAATCTATCGCCTTGAAATTTGGCACACAGGTAGTCTTAATGCTGACTCAATACAGCTCGAAGCCGGAATTTTAAAATTAATCTAGAAAATTTTTTATTAAATGTTTTGTGTTGTTTTGGTTGATTTTTCGCACTAATTTCTCAATAGAATGGTTTTGAATAATTGTACGAAAAAAATAGACACACCATCGAAAAGAGCACACGATTTCCGTTCTAATGAAGTTAGTTTTGAATTTCAAACGTAATTTACTGAATTTTGAGAAATTTTTAAAAAATAGTCAGTTTTGCCATCGAAATTTTATTTTTGTTTTTAAATTTGCTGCATCCGACGTTCTAACACAACTATTATTGTCAAGTTTTTCAGCTTATAACTCGAACGGTTCTGTCGGATTTAAAACAAGAACGATTAAAATAGCTTTTTCCGTTTTTTTAAATTAATTTTTTCTTTGCCAATTTGAAAAATATTTTTCTCTAGCGATCATACTTCCGCGGAAGTTTCTCCGGAGCCTTCCCAACATGCGTTGTTGCAATTTCATTGGCAGACGGTGCAGAGCGCAGAATACGTCATAACCGTCAACTGAATGGTTTCGATTATTATTTTCGGCAGTGTCTTAACGTGCTTATATCTCGCATATTTTACTTGCTGTATAATAATCATTTTCAGGTTGCAATTTTTTATTATTGTTTCGGATTAACGTAGTCTGCATCGTTTTTCTACAGTTGAAATGTCATTATCGCGAAGAAAAATAAGCGGGAAAATCAATAATGTGTATCTTTTGTTTTATTTTCAGAACTTTTTCATGGCGTTTTTTTTTTTCCCCATTTTGTTGAAGTCCTGATTCCACGGCAACACCGTGCGGGTACTGCTAGTTATTTATATTGTGCTATCATAAATTGGAAAATAGTGAAGAAGAATGAATTCTTCGGGCCAAATATGTGCCGAGTAAGCACATAATACAACAGCAAAGAAAATGGCTACGGAACATCACGTCTTCAATGCGTAGGTAAACAACCGAAATCGCCTCCGGCGCAACTCCATTATTTGTTTAGACGGAAAACGCTTACTTTTAAACAAATAAAAGGAACAAAGTGCCAAACATAAACGAGTGTTTTAATTTAAAGCGCATAAATTTAATTAGCAAAAGCCGCACTATTAAAACTGTTTACCCAAACGAAAGTCATTACGATCCAGTTCTTATCGCGATGTTTAATATCCGAGTCAGATTAAATGCGAAAGCAAAATATCAAATTTTCTTTACGCCAATCAGGTTCGTTTTGCGTCGTTTAAATGGAACGTCGCTCCCGTTTCTTTCTCTGCCTAGGCGATCGATTTCATTAAATCCTGAAACTCCGTTTCATCATCGATTAAGATGATAGAGAAGAGATGACATTGTTATCGGAAATTCCCGCGCATTTCGCGAAAACGGAAAGAATGGAATTCCAGCTATGCAGGAAAACAAATTTAATAAAAACAGGTTTAGTCCTTTCCAAGGCCATGAGAAGTATACTTCCCACCAAATTTCATCAATTTTTACGGCTAGTGCAAGTTTTCGCTGAATTTTACGATGAAACAAAAATCCGGAAATTCCAATTTCTTATCTAAACCATAACAAAGTGTCTTGACTTGGTAATTAATCATCAATTAATAAAATTAATTAACAAAAAGGTATTGTCATCCAATAAGATGAATGAATTTTCTTTTCTTAAATTAATCTCAATCCCAAAGTTATTTTATTATATCATAACTAGAAAAAATTATTCCTTGGAAGGGTTAAAAAACACATTTTATTGGTCTACTAAAAACTGGAAATTTTGTTTATTTTACTTATTTTCTACTTTTTAGTTTTTAATGAGCTATAATAAATATACTATTTAATTATAATTTATCATTGTAAATATTATGGAATCTCGAAATCATTTTTTTCTCAAATCCACCACCAGGTGGCGCCACATGGAATCAAAGTTTAATTTAATGAATCGATTACCTGATAATTAAGTTCTGAAACTAATAAAACAGTGAATTGTCATCAAAAAGACAAACACGAAACAACTGGAAGTTAAATAAAAGTGCAATAATATAAGTTTCACAATATATTAATGTAATAATCTCACTTAATTTTATTTCAAATTCTAATATTATATATTTTAAAGTCTTAATGTATTCCAAAATCACTTTTTACTTTCTCGTATACGAAGTATACAAAGAGAAAGTATTGTAATCGTCAAAAAATTCGAACTCGAGATTTTGACGAATCTTCACGTTTTAGACCTCCCTGATTCCGAAAAACACTATTTTGGAATTATGTCTGTCTGTGTGTGTGTCTGTGAACACGATAACTCGAAAACTATTAGAGCTACGGGGATGAAATTTGGTATGTGGTCTTTAAACATAATTTGTAGGTTTCTATCAACTTTTGGACAAAATCCGTCAACGGGAAGTCTGTCTGTCTGCATGTTCGAGGTCATGCGAATGCTATAACTCAAAAACTTGAAAAGCCAGATGGATAAAATTTGGTACACAGTTTTATCGTCATGAATGTAGGTCCGTATAAAATTTTGGGCCAAATCCGTCAAAGGGTTGACTGTCTATCGGTCCGTATAATTTACTTTTGAAGAGAATCCGTGATCTCTACACGCATGCGTACTGCTTACCTCAGTTCCCGTAATACGGTCGGTCATCTTGGCTCACCGCCAAATTCTTCTCGAATAAAAGTGAATTAATTATGGAGTGTTTTCTTTTAATTTTTCTTTCACGCCGAAACATTTTCTCAATAAGAGTTGCATATTTGATTTGCGGTTAGTTTTGTTTTGTATATTTCGTAATGCATTTTTTTCTGAGTGGATTTTGCATTATTTTTACTCTGACAGAACGAAAGTAGTTGTTAAAAGTAAAGTTATAAAGTAACAAACCAAAATTAGTGTCAATTGATTCATCAGTTCTGTTTTTCATGCTTTTTTAATTTCTTAAGCACTCTGCCAATGTGCATGATATTTTCAACTACAACTATCGGTAGTAAATTTGTAACAATCAGATCGGAGATATTGCTGGCAAGCTAAAAGGCTGCTTAGATGTGTGCAAATCTTTTAGTAACTTACATTAGATATTTGAAATTTGGTATGTGGTCTTCTAATTTATCCACGCGGTGGGAGGGGAAACAGCACCTTTTTGGGAAAGCATACGAGAAAGTTTAGGGTAGGCCACTCCCTCTGGTTACAGTGTATGAACACAAACATTGAATGTTTTATTTCATTCAATTTAATGTATTTGTAACACATGTTATACGTAAATTTTATCTTTCTACACTCCTTCTCCATATGAACTTTTAGCTATGCCAAATCTCACACTCCTCCATGCTCGCATTGTGCTTAAAAAGGGGTACAAAGTTTTTTCTTCACGTATTAATATATAGATAACTCTCTTCGGAAATAGGAAACACGTAGCTTTCCGTCCATCGCTTCTTTAAAAGACCCATTTTGCATGCAAACAAAACATATAGGTAGGAGCTGATAACTTATAGCAGAGGTTTCCAACCTGTGGTACGCGTACCCCTGGGGGTACGCGAAGGACCAGTTGGGAATACGCAAATTAAAAGTCAGTAATGGCGGACACAAGAAAACATAAGGGATTAAAAATGCTACAGAATTTTGTTTCCCCTAGTTCGTGTGAAAAGTGAAAGTGAAAGTTGTGCAAGTCCCAAACCTATCGTCAAAATAAGAAAGAAAAAAAAGCAAAAAGAAGTGCAATTTTTAGCTAACCTTATATGTTAATGCGAAATTATTGCAATACTGATTTCATCTGTTGTGAAGTTGAACTAATTCTATTGTAAAAATGGAATAAAATTAAAAATCAAAAATAAGTCCTGCAAATGATATAAATTCCAGTCATTTGACTCTTAAGCTCATCTAAGTTCTTAACCTTATTAATAAAAACTTCTTTGTAGAGACGAATGGTTGGAGGGGGGATATGGTGGTAGGGGGTACGCGAAAATAAGAAGACTAATCAGGGGGTACGCGAGGGAAAAAAGGTTGGGAACCCTGACTTATAGTTTAAAAAAAGGAACTGTTGTGAAAATAAATTTTTCCACGCAGACGAATTTTTCCTGCAGCGAAGCAAAATCGTAAAAAATAAATGAAGGGGAGGCTGTCTTTCTCAAACAGGCGCTGATGTTAAAAGCTTAGGACTACTTGACTCGCGTGACTCTTTTTCCGATTTTCAAAAATTTTTTTGTAACTTCTGTTGTTACCCTTTATCTCTAAAATAAGACATTAGTTATGTTTTTAACATATATAGTCACCGAGATATAGAGGATCGCGTCACCAATTCATGCGTATTTTTGCCCAACTTTGCGACTCAGTAATCGCTGAACTACAATTCCAATTTTCAATTTTTTTTTGTAACTTCTGTTGTTACCCTTTATCTCTAAAATAAGACATTAGTTATGTTTTTAACATATGTAGTTACCGATATATAGAGGATCTCCCATACCACGTTTTGTGGCGTTTTGGCGTGCGAATCAAATTCCTTCCTGAGACCCCAATGGGAGGAACGTAGTCCTACGTTAAAATGTGCGGAAAGCGTCTGTATTCTTTCGTTAGCGAATTCCTATTGGCGGGTATTAACATTTCCAATCCTCAGTTGTTTTCAGTAGGATTTTAGCGTTGGATTTAAAATGCTAGTGCCAACCATTTGATTGGGAGAAGTGATCCGAAAGAAAATTTCTTGGAGCCTTCATGAGAGGAGCGCTAAATGGATTACAGCAACTTCTGTAAATCTTCATCCCGCATCGTATTTTTGCTTCGCCTCTGTGATTTGTATTCATTTGCTTTGGAAAGTTTCTTCCAGCGAGAAGAACCTTAGGGGAATAACGTATTTTTTCAGACTGGACAGCCGCCTATTTCCCTTTAATGCGTTGGTTACCGAGCTACTTGTGTATGTGTGTGTGTTTTTCCTGCTTCACTCCATTTTTTTTCTACGTTTGATGTCTGTTTCATTTTCTCTTCTAACAAATGCCCCAAGATCTCTAGTTGTTTGTTACAGTTAATATTTGAAGTGTCGGTTGCTGCGCCTTCCAAAATTTTCCCAAACCGAACTAAATGTCGGTACCATTTTTCCAGGAAGTGCAAAAGAGCTACATGGCATATCAGGATGCGTACGGTCATGAAAAAATACTTAAAACTGCTTATTTTTATTTTCTTGTATACAAAGTGTACAAAAGAAAGTATTGCAATCGTCAAAAAATTCGAACTCGAGATTTTGACGAATCTCCACGTTTTAGACCTCCCTGATTCCGAAAAACACAATTTTGGAATTATGTCTGTCTGTGTGTGTGTCTGTATGTGTGTCTGTGAACACGATAACTCGAAAACTATTAGAGATAAAGGGATGAAATTTGGTATGTGAACTTGAAACATAATTTGTAGGTTTCTGTCAAATTTTGGGCAAAATCCGTCAGCGGGAAGTCTGTCTGTCTGTATGTCCGCGGTCATGCGAACGCTATGATTCAAAAACTTGAATAGCTAGATGGATAAAATTTGGTACACAGTTTTATCGTCATGAATGTAGGTCAGTATAAAATTTTGGGCCAAATCCGTCAAAAGGTTGACTGTTTGTCGGTCTGTATAATCGCATCTCCAACGGATCCGCTGTCTCCACGAGCATGCGTACATAACGCAATCTTCTGTGCACGATATTTATTGACTTCTGCTTGGCGCTTTTTTTTTCATCCGATTCTCCATATGCATGCGTACTTGGTAGCAATCTGTGCACGCGGAAGGATTGTCCTTGAGCGAAGAAAGAGTAGAAATCGCTATGCATTTAATCGGAACGCATCTCTTCGAATTTGATTTTTTACCTAAATACTTTCTGATAGTCAATGGATCCTTGGTTACAATAGGTTCGAATTTTTTTATCCACGCGGGGGGAGGGAAACAGCACCTTTTCAGAGAAGTATACGAGAAAGTTTAGGGGAGACCACTCCCGCTGGTTTCTTTAACTCCAGTTTCGTTCCATTTCCCGCGCTGGAGGTATATTACATCTCTCGTTTCGGCATATTTATTACTAAAAGAATATTTTAATCGTTTGCACGCGCACACAACTCGCGAAATCAGCGAATTATTGCCGTCATGCATTTTCCCTAAAACACTTACGTAATATACTAAAAATAGCTATTATCCCCTTCACTTTGATCACGTGTCTATCTGTTAAATCCCTACCTGAGAAAAAGCAGGGATTTTCTGTTCTCTTTTGGCTTAAAAACTTCAACTAAGATGCACTATATCCGTCACTCTCCCATAATAAAATGAAAATTAGAATATAATTCGGCCTGTTTTTGTTACAACAACGAATACATTTTAATAATATATTTTATTCGGGTGTTTTTTTTTATTTAACCACTAATACGGGAAAAAGTTACCAATGAATTTCGTTTTATATTACGGCATACGAACGTCATAATAAATTTGTTTTTAAAAATTCAGAACAAAAGAAACTGATAAACTTTGTTTTAACCCTTTATTTTCCGACGGTACTTAAAAGTACTACTTTAGTCACGCGAATATGTTCGCTATTTGACCGTTTTTCCTTACAGAATTCACATGAACACGAGGAATGT
>BGPR01043997.1:0-12760 GCA_013235015.1 Araneus ventricosus | reverse complement strand
ATTATGTTTATAAATCAAAGAAAACAAGTAATAAATAAGTTTTTAAAAAATTTAAATTGAATTATGTGTTTTATGATGTTAAAATCACTTCTTAATATGGAAATGATCTAAGATCCAGAAATATCCCAAATCCGGAATTGCCGAAGTCCCGACGATTCCGGATTTGCGACGTTGTACTGTAATACCTTCTCATATAACACAAATCATTAAAAGACAAATTATTGGACATTGGAACAACATTATAAACCATTATCAACACATATTATAACCATTATGAATGAATTTATGTAACCATGAATTTATAACATTATGTCCATTATGAATATAATAAAAGCAAACACTACTTAAACAAATTGTAAACTATGAAAACTTTTAAATGAATAAAAATATCAGAAAAAAGTACTATCTTTTCCAGTCACAAAATACAGATATAAAGAAATGCATTAGGTATATTTTGTATAAATATTTTAAACACCAACATGCAGTAAAATTTGAATATCAACATGCCAATTTTGATTTCAAGCAGATAAGAAAAGCACTAACTTTCTAACTGTTAGAGGATCTCCTTCTGGATCAAAATCTCCACTGTCGTCATCATCCACTGCAGTTTCTGAAAAATCTTCTGCAAGCCTATAATAGTATGAAATAATCCAGTTGCGTATATAGCTGTACCAACCGAGTTTCTCTGCAGGTGGAAATGGTTGAGGCTCTGGTTGTAATGGCGTAATTTCAGTATGAACTGTTTAAAAAAAGATTGAATAATTATTAATGAACAAAATGCATTCAACAAATCCAAGTGTTTCAGTAAGATAATTGCCTTTTATTTTTATTTATTTCATTTTTACTTCACTGTTCTCTAAAAATAATTGAAAAAACACAAACAGATGCAAATGATACAAGTTGAATAGCACTGGTAAAATAAAAAATCACATCTTCTTCTCAAGTGGAATAGTGATAAGGAGCAAGTATAAGGGTGTGGAGGTGTCACAGGCACGAGTTTAAAAGGGCACCAAGAAGACATTAGTAGGTTTGGAGTTCATTTATAGGGCCATTCTCATGTTATGCACAGGACATTTGCACACTTTTGAAGTATGTAAAAATAGTAAAATAAGATATGTATTCATTTTGTTTTGCAATTGAATTGAAAAGCAAGACTGGTTCTCAAATTTCAGGTAGAAAACAAAACAATAATTACAGTTTACATACTTAAAAAATGATTTAATATGCTTGTTATGCAAGGGACTCAAAAAAAATTAATTTCTACTTTGACTTCTATATGTCATAAACTCTGTGAATTTAGAACTTGTATATTGCCATTATATATTTTTTCCTAACAGCTAAATTCAGGGTTCATACTGTATATATGATAATAAAATTCAGGAGTTTCTAAGGATTTTTTCAGGAGTACAGTACCGAAAATTCAGGAGATAACATGAAAAAAAATCAATTGTAGAGGAGAAGGGGATAGTGTGGACAATTTTTATAAAATTGGCATAAAAATATACTAAATATCAATTCTCTCAACTTTCCCAATTGCGCTGTAGACTCTTTCGGCACTAAGTACGGTCAGAAGTAAGAATTCCGGATTCCAGCGACTTTCTATCAATAAGGAAACGTCATATTTTTATGTTTTATCATAATTTTATCTTTTGCTCTTCGATTGTAATTTTTCAGGAGACAAAAAGAAATATCAGGATAAAAAAACACAATTTTCAGGAGTTTTCAGGGCCCTTAGAAAAAAAGCAAAATTCAGGAGTTTTTCAGGAATTTCAGGAGGAGTACGGACCCTGTAAATAGTACCTCTATCCAATTATACTAAATTTTTGCCACATATATTATTTAATAAAATTTAAAATTTATTTAATTTGTGTTATGCACGGGACATACCTAATGTTATGCATGGGACATGACTGAATTTTACTCAATGTCAGAAGTAGGAATTCAAAAATTATGATGGCAATTATATTTTTAATGAAATAAAAACATCTATAGGTAACAGGCAAGGTATTTAGGTAAAATTCTGAAGGGGGGGGGGCAAGTTATCTATTTTACTTAATTATATATGTATTTTTTGGTTTTTTTAATGAGGCCATTACATAATTTATAATATTTACTATATACATAATATGGACTATTTTTAACAGGAAAGTAACAACACTAATTCACAGTTTTGAGTAAACAGGTGATTGATTTCGTGATCTGAATATCAAACTTTATAAAGCAATAAAGGATAATTGAACATTATAGTGAAAGAGACATGCATTAGGGAAGTTTTGTATTGTATGTGCGACTACTTTTCAATCATAAGTTCTCATATAAACACCAAAAGAATACAATTTCAAGAATTCCAAAATTATAAAAAATTCTCCTGAATCAAGAGTCTTACAGTTGGACTTTGCCATGAACTATAGTTGCTCATGCCAGGATGATGTCCAGAGTGCACTTTCGACACGAAAAAGCATAACCCAATTTACAGCTGCAGTATTTGTACATGGAAAATGCAATACTTACTTAATATGTTCCAACACTTCTGAGAAGGAAAAAAATACTGTGAGAGCTTTAATTGAAAAAAATTATGAAAAATTCGGCCAAATGCAAGGGAAAATAATTTTTTTGAAGAGATAATATGGACAGATGGCTCTTCATCCGAGTTTAAAAATAGATACATGACCTTGCTCCTACAAGACCATAGCATTAAATCAAAAAAAACTTTCCACTGGAAATATTTTGCAAATGCCCAACACCAATTCCATCCACCATGGAAAAGGTGTGGTGGATGGAATTGGTGGGAAGGGAAAATGCTTTGTACGAAATGCTGTCATGTCAAAAAAATCAACTGTCCCAATGGTACAATCAGCAGAAAATTTTGCAAATGCTGTTAAAAAGGCTATGCCATCTACAACAGTTATGTTATTTTTAGATAAAGATATAAATAGAGATAACAGTGTATGTTACAGCAATATCGAGCATTTCAAAAATGCACGGAATTAAACGTTCACCTTCTTTTGGTTTAGAATTTTTTACAAATGCTATAGCACCAATAAAACAAAATGCTGATACCAGGGCAGTTAACACCATAAATATTTCTACAGAAAATTGGGCTGTGGTGAAGTACGATGAAAGTTTATATGCTGGAGAAGTTACACAAGTATTTAGGTAATGATATTCTGCCATGGAAAAGTCTGGAAAATTTTGGAAATGGCCTAAAGGAGAAGATAAAGTGTTCTACAATATGAGTGAAGCCATTAAAGTAATTCAGTTTAAATAAAATAAAAAACTCCACGAAATAAATGCTCGTGGAGTTTTTGACTTTCCAGGTTTTTAGAAAAATCTGTGTTATGCACGGAACATGAAAACAAGTGCAAATATTTCATTTAATATTAAACTTGAAGAAATTTTCTTTACAGTATAAATTGATACTAAGAAAAGCAAAGTAAATTTATAACAGTTTCTGTTTTGCCATAAAAATAAATGTGAAAAATAAAAAAGATCATGTTTTTGTGTTATGCACGAGACATCCAATTTTTGTTCAAATAAATCGTCCTTTTTTTGAAAAATTTTATTGTGATATATTTTTTTCTCTCATTACTGAATAATAGGGTAGGCCGAAAAAAACTTTTTTTTTCTTTTTGAAATGCTATAGTGCAGAAAACTTGCCTCTAGGGTAGATAAGTAAAATGCAATTAAAAATTTTGCTTTTGCTTTCATCTGGCGGTAGCGCATCAACACTAAACTTTTTGAAAAAATACGATTTTAATAAATTCTCTAATAACTGGAAAAAAAATCAAATGACTTCTATAACAAGTAGCTATTGTTATAGTTTAGTACAACAAAATGTAATAAAGATAAATAAATTTAAAAAATAATACATTTTACAATTTGTTAATAGTGCATTAGACTAAAAAAAAACACCTTTTTTCACAAAAATTGACAAATTTCCATTGAAACAAAAAGTTGTTTCTGATTGTGTAAAATTTCAATTTGTAATCAAATATAGTCCTTTACTTGTTTTCAGTTTCTTTTGGTACTTTAAAATAAGATTTGCTTGAAAAACTTAGCATTAAAGATCTTGAAAGAAGTGTAGTTCTTAAAAAACCATCTCTGGAATTGGAACCGACAACTTTTTGTGATGCCTCAGTTACCAGCTTCACACATCGTTCCACTGCTTGGGTGTGACATGGGATCTTGTCAAAGTTCCACTCAGCCGCTGTTCCAACTGATTGTACCTTAGATCAAATCTCTTGATTCAAGAATATTCGCAGCAAAGGTGGTGGTGAAAGTGTAATAGTGTTCCAGTGAATCATTTCAATGAACTATGTAGCTGGGGAATTGATTTTTGGTGGTTGGAAACTCCTGAATAACTTTCTTTTAGAAGCTAAGTTTCTAGCTTTTATAATTCTTCTGAAACCTAACTCTCTTATATGATCCCTCTTATCTACTATCATACTCAAAAGCACATTTCCTGGATGGGCAAAAAAAATGCATTTCTCTGAATTACCGAGTCAATGACTTTTAACAAGTTTTCTGGCAGGAATATTGACGATTTTATAAGTTCAAATACATGTTCTGGTCCATTTGTGAAGCACTTACCTTTCTTAATATGAACCCATACAGGCATATATGACTTTGGGATAAAAGAAACTAATATCTTGTGTTCATCTGTTGGGTTTTCAATACTTAAATACAAACGAAGAATTCTGTTTGCCGTTGTTAGCCACCTTGAATGGGAAAGTGGACCAGGTTCATGAACAGATAAATCTTCAGGAGAGCTGCCTGATTTTACAGCATAACTTATGTCCAGCACATACTGTTGATCTTCACTTAAAATTTTCCATTCAATTTCTGAAATCTCACACTCATTACTTTTAAAATTTACCACTGGGAGTTTCTCACATTTACTGAGCTGTGCACCAATCGGACCACTAAATGATTTTGGCACAGTCGTTTCACCATCTAAATTTATGAACAGATGCCGAAATGGCAATTCATTAAAGTGTAAGAGGCACACACCCCTCTGTAGTTGTCTTTTAACTTGTTTTTCAATTTGGCAAATAACACCTGTTTTCCACCCAGTATTGGTAACGGTTCCATCACATCCAATTACGTCCAGTTCATGTAATAAAAATCCAGTTTCATTTAAATAAGAAAGAATGCTATTGGCAATGTTTTGAGCAGGCCAGAAGAGGGTGCAAAGCGACCAAAGAACACAGAACCTGGTTCTTGTAAAATTGAATAATGATCCTCTTTTATGGTTCTTCGAAACTGCTTTGAGTTTAATTTTTCAATCATGAGGGTATCTTCCCATGTCACACCCAAGCAGTGGTACGATGTGTGAAGCTAATAACCGAGGCATCACAAAAAGTAATCGGTTCCAATTCCAGAGAACTTTTTATAAGAACTACACTTCTTTCAATATCGTTAATGCCAAGTTTTTCAAGCAAATATTATTTTAAAGTACCAAAAGAAACTGAAAACAAGTAAAGGACTATATTTGATTACAAAATGAAATTTTACACATTCGGAAATAACTTTTGGTTTCAATGAAAATTTGTCAATTTTTTGTTAAAAGAATGTGTTTTTTGAGTGTAATGCGCTATTAACAAATTGTAAAATGTATATTTTTGATTCATTTATTTATCTCTCCTACACTTTATTCCACTAAACTATACCTCTAGCTACTTGTTATAGAAGTTATATTATTTTTTCCTGTTATTAGAAAAATTATGAAAATCGTATAATTTCGAAAAGTTTAGGGTCGATGCGCTACCGCCACATGAAAGCAAAAGAAAAACTTTTTGCTGCATTTTACTTATCTACCATAGAGGCAAGTCTTTTGCACTATAGCATTTCAAAAAGAAAAAAAAGTTTTTTCGGCCCACCCTATTGAATAAGAACATTATGTAGATATATTTTTTAAAAAAAGAAATTGAAATGCAACAATATTTTTCAATTAAAGAAAAACATGTAAATACAGTAGAACCCCACTAATCCGAACTTAACTGGGACCGGTGCCTGTTGGGATTAAAAAAAATTCGGATTACCCAAAATTCCGATAAAAAAAGATGTGTGCTATAAAAAAAATGTAAGTTATAAGTACTCAGTATTACTATCTCTTGAATTCTTTTATTCAAAAGCAATAGAAAGAAAATATGTCCCCCCTTTTCATTAGAATAATGGATGTGCTCCTGTATGAAGTGACCTTATCGTACGGCGAATTGCTTGTATGTAAATGTGTATATGATGTGTTAATGTAATGTGTTTTTATTAAATGTAAATGTGATCCTTGAATTATTGCATTAGTTTCTTCAAGGTGTACAAAATTATGCATGCTGAAAAAGTCCTTTTTTGTTTTTAGTATGTATATTTAAATCTTTTGAGGTAATCTTTTCAATTACATATAATTTTCGAAAATAAAATCGGGTTGGATTAACCAGAATTTCGGATTAGCGGGGTCCACTGTATGTTGATTGTAATGAGAAAACTTTAAAATTATAATGCTGACTTTCAAGAATTGATTCCATGTTAAAAAATTTAGTTAAAACAAATATTTTATCTCATTTCCTAAGGTTTAACTCATACACTTTAATAATGCATAAATAAAAAACATATACAAGTAAAAAAAAAATTGGGGTTCAGAGGGTTTACAGTGAAGAATGGCCCTATAACTCTAAATCTGACAGGGAGAATGAAAAAGAAAAATAATATGCCTTGGATGTCATTTATCCTTGCTATACCCACTATTAAGTGGAGATATTCACAGTTATAATAAATATTAATGATACATTATTATGGCAAAAAACAAACATCACTCAGCATATAAATGTTTATAATTTTTCATTAAAAAAATCATATTTACAATACAAAAAATCATTAAAAGAAATATTATTTTGCACAATAACATGGAAATATAATTCAGTATTAAAATTACCAGACTGTGGCTCAGTTCTTCATTTAATAATATTTTTAAAGAAACATATTTACAATACAAAAAAAATCATTAGAGGAAATATGATTTTGTAAAATAAGGAAATGTTATTCCGTATTAAAGTTACCAAACTGTAAATCAATTCTTAATTTAATAACATTTTAAAATAGCAGCAATTTTACCTTCTTCTTCTGCTTCTCTCATTATATCCCCAGGATCTTCTTTTTCAAGAATAACAGTCATTCCTGAAGATTCTCCAGCAGCTTCAGATGATTTAGATTTGTCTGTGCTGTGTTTTTCTTTTCGAGCAAATCTCCGTAATCTACATTTATATACAATCAAATAAATACAAAGAAAACTTTCCTGCAATTTTTACTTCAATTGGGCTCAAGATATTAATAGATGCATATATATTAATTTTTATATTAAAGAAAATGAAAGTGACCAGATGAATAAATAAAAAACTATTTTTACATGCCACAGCAATTTATAGATGTTTACAGAAAAAAATTATTAGCATTTTTATCATTAAGTTCTTAAAATAACTGTATTTCATTTTATTGAGGCTTAAATAAATAAATCAGATAAATATCTAAATGAAGAGGTTACAGAAAAAATTCAAAACAGAATGCTTTTGTAAATGAATTTTTGGCTTTAATATTACACAGTTGAAAAGATGAATTACACATAAAGGAAAGGGGAAAAAATCACTACAAACCTCGGAGATTTACTACTAAGTGAAGTGCTTTCTTTCTCATGAACTCTTTCAGATAATACTCTATAACGTTCTCTCTCTTTCTCAAGTTGTTTTGTAAGTTGCTCAACTAAACTTTGAGATTTCAACTCTTTGATCTCATTAACTAAAAAAATAAAAGTTGAACAAATTAACGCATCTATTTGGCATAACAGTAAAAATTTATAAAAATATAATTTGTACATATTAAATTTTTAATGTTTTTTTAATAAGTAAATGAAGTTTATAACTCCTAAAAGAAATGAAATAAATTAAAAAAAGTTCCTAATTTTGGTTTTAAACAAAAGGTAAAGTGATTTCCCTTTCCATCCTAAAATGTTAAAGAAGATAAAAAGTTAAATTACAATTTATAATCTTGCACCTCTATTTTTACTAAACTGAATGTAAAATATACAAATATAAAACTAAACCATTAATTAAAAATATACGACATGTACAGTAAAATCTCTCAGCAAAATAATGTCACTTTTGAAGGTGTAAATTGAAATTTAGGCCTATGAAATGAAAACAGATACGTAATGGATTATTGAAGAAGAGGTGCAGGCTTGAATAGATATGTACAATTCTGCTCCCTTAACAATCTCTCTTGATGAGGACAAATTAATCTAACATATATGGAGAAAACAGAATGATAATGAGAAAGAGGGAGAGGATCAAGATGAAGACAACACACAGACCAAGAAATTTAAGTGAAAAGAAACAGATGATGGATTGCAAGCTTTTATAATATTTGCCAGGCAATAGTTCATCTATGTTAGCACATGCCGTTATGAAGCTTCAAAGTACAAAACGAATTTTTAAAACTCCAACAACAATCTTATAACCAGGCAGACATTTGACGTTATGCATCATCACACTAAGCAATGCATAAATTTCATTTGATAATATGAGAGATAATTTTGAAATAATGTTTAATTTTGTTTTCCTAGAATATAAAATTAGGTTTATGCATTTTAATTTTAAATAATGTGTATGATTCTTGACATTATCCTATTAATTACAGCTAACAGAACAAAAAACATTTGCAATGAACTTTGCAAGCTGCGATTTCTACAGATGGCAACACAAAATAAGAAGAGGCAAGTTCTAGAAACATATATTCAATCATCTGGAAAAATATCTAATCTGGCATTATCAAGGTCCTGTTCTTGCCGGTTAAGAAAGATTCTACTGAATTTATTTTTCAATATGCTGTTGCTTACTCATTTCATTTATTTTATACCAGCCACCTTTCGTAACCAGCTGGTTTGATGTGATTATTGCATAAGAAATATTTCAATAAAATCTTTTATGTGCAGTTTGGACTTAAAGATCACATCAGCAAAGCACTTTTAAATTTCAAATTTGGATAGACATATAACTTGTACTATTTTAGAAGCCTTGCACCTGCTCTGTTCATTGTCCTATGCACCTGCCAATTCTCTACATCTACCATCCTATTTAAAATTTGAACTCTCGTCTGAAAGAGGAAATAATTAAACTTCAACTTGCTTGCTGAATTGAAACAGGCTTGTATCGGGGTAATGAGTGAAATCATTCAGCATCAGATATTTTTGTGTAATACTGAATATATCGCATAATTTTTGAAATATCTTAGAGAATTCTTATTTACTGATTCAATAACAAATTTAGTACACTACAATAAGAAAGCAAAACTTCAAGCTTAAAGAGCAATAATCTATTTCTATACATTCAATTATATTACTGAAAAGAGTGGTAGTGTTTAGAAATGTACAAACTGTAAAAATTTTTCATCATTGCTTACTTTAATCTTCTGTGTAATTACTATGAAAATAAAAAAAATCCAAAAATGTTAAGAAAACCATGCTTTAAAAACAACCTTCTCAATATGCAAAAAAAAGAAGCCAAATCTTCATACCTTGACTATCAACAATAGATGAAAAATGCAGGATAAAATATCTGTAGTAACAATGAAAATGATTTGAATTTCATTACAAGAACAAAGGGTATTATTATAAAATATATCTAAAATTATTTCTAAAAATTTACTAGAATTAGAGAAAAAAATTATATGTCAACTAAACTGGCATCATTGGAAAGATAATTTTTTTTAATTTTCTGGTGGCATAAAATATAATTTTTGTGCTGTCATATTTGCCAAAATTATCAAGGAAAAACTCCAAAATTTTTGCTTCGTTTTCAATTAATTAAAATTTTAAATAACTACAAAAAAACCATCCCCTAAAGTATGATTGTACCAAATTTCGTAGCTCTAGGTCTAGCATACAGACACACACATTCTCCTTTATTATTAGTAGAGATTTTCAATAATATACCCTTTTCTGACAACACATGCATAAAATCTTCTCATATAAGTGGCATCTCATAAACTCTTATCTTTTAATTGCAAAAATTATCTACAAAAAATCTACCTTTATATTTTTTTAAAAAAGTATATTTCTCAAGAAGTTTAAGTGATTGCTATTGAACACTTTAAAGCATAAAAATATAAAGACATTCAGAGTTTGCACCCACTTGATTAATGCTTCTTTACAGCAGCACATCATAAATCTTGATTAATCAGTCTTACGCATTACATAAATAATGTTGTTATAAGAGCTTTATTAAACTTTTCTATTGGTTTCATGATTAAAAACCCTTTCACAAGTACTAATTAAATGTTTGGAGGAAAAAATTACTTTTTCTTACCAAGTTGCTGATTTTCAAGCATTATTGAAACAAACTGCTCTTGCAGTTGTGCCAGTTGAGACTCGTAACAAGCACTGCATGAATCATTACTTCCCTTGTCTGCATGAGGGCACTGAAATATTGTGAATAAATCGATTTATTTTCCTTTGTGCATACTACTAATACAACCTTTTCATACTACAAGAGAATAATAAAATTAAGCAGTTAGAAGAAATGCCAATATTTTTAATTCAATTAAAAGATTGGTAAGTAACATCAAAAATCAATAATTAAATTACAGTAGGACTAACTTAATATCCTATTTCAGATTTATATTATATATCTATTTCATAATACATTTGTGCTTTGAAATATTTATATACGTTTTACACACATATCAATCTTTAAGTGGTACAAAAAATTATACTGTAAACTAATAGAATTGTCCAGAGATGTCTGTAATGATGAGCGGAGCTTAAAATAACCATGCCCCTTTCATCTGCATCATTATTAAATAAGCAAATTGGATGATTGTATAAGAATATTACCTCAGCTTTCAACAATGGAAGAGAAACATGCAATTAAATATTTGTTTAAACAATGAAAACGGATTGAATTGCATTTCAACAATTAAAGTATTGTTGCAAATTATGCCAAAAAATGTGCATGAGATTTTGTATCACAACTTTCGTGAGTAAATCTGTTACAATCAGTTCTGAGATATGGTTGGCAGGCTAAAAGCCCATCTTAGATGGGCACAAATTTTCTCGTAAATATAAGAAAATTATTTTCGGATACCTTATGTTTAACACAGATATACAGATCATATATCTAGTCTGGCCTGTTAAGAGTATTTTGTAACTGAAATAGCTCAACAGATTGACAACAGAAGTAGCGTACAGATTCTACAATGCATATGGAAAGGAATCTATATAAAGTATGGGTCATTCCATTGTGATTAACGTAACTTTTGAACAATTTTAACAAGCTATAATATGACAAAATACTCTTAAATAATCTCTGATGAAACCTTTTACCATTATATTTTATGTAACACTAGTAGGTATAACATATCCATGCAGAAATTATTTTAAAAGATAATGATTTAACCAAATGAAATTAAATTTTTAACTTTGTGACTAATGTAACAATTCAGTAACTATATATTAAAAACTCAACTACAGTGTTGTGAAAAATGTATACATGTATAATTCTTTTTTTTTTTTTTTTTGTCGTCTGGTTACAAAATTTACACAGCTTTTAGATAACCATCTTGATAGATAGAATCTTGATTACATAGCATTATCTTTTAGATAAGCATGAAATCATTTTTTTTTTGTATATTATAAGTTTGCTACCTCTTCATCTAACATCAAGTGATATTGCTAATTTAACAATACTCCATTTTAGACAAGAATCTCTAGTGTTACCAAAAGAAGCAGATACTATTTACATATGCATGTAGTTCTGCATTGTGTCATTTACATTTATACTCAAAATATTCGCCATTTAATTTGTGATTAGTCCCTCTCTTCCTTAACTAAGCATACCTCTGGGATTTTCTTTTTTTATACAATTCATTGCATTAATGCTGAAATTTTGTATATCACCTAATTAGTGTATGAGATACATTTTAATCACTGAAGATTTTTTTTATTACCATTTTGAACATGAATTTTCTAAAAATTAAATTTGGTATTTCTTTTTAAAAACCATCAGCAGCAATTTCATCACTTCATAAATCTGAGCCTCTTTTTTTTTTTAAGACAAATCATGTTTCATGTGGCCAATCATGCTCCTACCTGTAAAAGCAATGTATCTTATATGGTGCTTTATCTTTATTAAACCAGCAGTAGAAAAATGAATGAAAATAATAAAAAAGACAAAAAATTTCCAGTTATGAACTGAAACACTAAAATTTTCTAGTGTTGATTCCAAATATCCAACTATATTGGTTACTAAATAGACAATCTCTTAAGAAGTGTGTAAAAAGGGAATCATTTGTACTCTTAGTAATGTGTGAAAGGAATGTTTTCTGAAAAGAATTGGAAAGTGAACTTGTACAAATCCATGTTGATTATAAAAGAAAGTCAAGAAAACTGTCATAAAATCTGTCTGATAGCAATAAAACTATTTTTGCCAATAGGAAATTCAGCCTAACAATTCTCTAAATGATGTAGGTTAATAATATGATGAAATCCACATTTATAATCTCCACTAAAAAGGGGAGAGCACGACTTGGGAAATTCAGTTCAGAATGAAACTTGGCATATTAGTAGCATACCTTTAGGATGTTCACCCATTAATCCAATAAAGTACATTGGTCAGCCAATTTTGAGAAAATGGCCCTCAAACATTAGGCGCAGATTATATACCAGTAAGTGATTCTTGTATTACCGTTGGTTGTCAAAGAAACGCGATCAGTAATACAT
>BGPR01043996.1:0-12761 GCA_013235015.1 Araneus ventricosus | reverse complement strand
ATAATGTTCTAAATAACATTAAAATTTCTTTAGCCAAAAATTAGAGTTAAAATATCGCAATCTAAGGTTTCAAATGTTAATTATTATACCACTGACTTTGAAAAGAACCAAAAGCATGTCAGGAAATCCGAAAAAAGACCTGCACATCAATTTATGATATTCAAAAGATAAAACACAGATAGTAACGTGGTTGGAACAAAACTCTGATCAAATATAAACAGAATTGTCAAAAGTAGATTAGAAAGTCTGTATCATTCATTTATAAGATAATGTATGCATTATTTGTGGATGTTTTTCAAATTCTAAGACAAAAAAAGTAATGCGAAGAAATGCTACTTGTTAAAGAGAATGAAATGATGCATAATTCTTCAGTGCGGGTTGCAAGATTAAACAATCTGACTCGGGATTCAATTAATATTTAGTCAATAAAAAAATAATAGCACATGCAGTATCCTTTTTTCAAAAAACATGAGCTTCGCTATATTTCATAAAACTCTAGTGGAAACAACATATTAACATTTTAGGGTGCTCACTTTACGCTTTTTACAACAAAAAATAAATCTACAAAAGGTATTTTAGTGCATTATTTACTTAAGAAAACATTCAACAATTTCCAGTGCAATTTATAATACATAGCGATACTGACAGTCAATATTAATTGAAAGTTCTATAATAGGAGGCTGAGTTCATCTGCATTGATTTTGCATGCTTCTAATCGAGTGGCGCTGCGATCGTTTATAATCCCGTTATCAATTCTTATAAGAACATTATTAGCTCTGATACATATTCGCTGTTTCTGTTTATGTTACACATTTTTGTCATAATATTTTATTATACGTAAGAGTAAGATTAGGGTTTATGCTATATTGAGATATATGTTACAAAAACAAACATATTAACACGTTTAGTAATCGAGTTACAACTTTTATTGTTATATCCAGAGTTAATTTAGGCATACTAATGACAATAATAGCTTTTTATTTAAATTTTAGATAACAGGTTAACATCTTATTACATTTTCAATTGACTTTTGTTTTGAGATATTGGTTCGTAATTGAAATGGTATTTTACAGTTTTGAATTTTTTTCCAGTTATTTGTTATATAAGTCATTCAGAAAAATTTAGCACTCATTCTGAGTAAAAGTGTCTTAGGCACTAAAACTCATAGCCATCCATTCAAATTGATTAGCACAAACAGATATACCTTTGGAAAGTATTGGTTGTATTTTATATGTCTCATTCGCGTTTGTGTACTTCCTGTTCTCACTTTGTTATTTGTGTTACTTAGTTATGTAAAGATAAGTCAGAGGGCTGCTGTTGAGTTCTTTTGCGGTAATGGAAAAAGCCATCTTCCCTGAAATCCCCTTCAGCATGTTAAATTACCAAAACTGACAGCCTTAATCGAGTTCATATCCATTTTCGTACGACTATTACAATTTGTTAATGTCGCTGCGTACAGATGGCAGCACATAAGTTTTCCTTCTCTTCTTTGTATACTGTATTTGCGCGTGAACGTGTGCAGTTTTTTTTATTGTTTTGAAGATAATTGTGAAGTTATTCGTATAATCACTAATATTACTACTTATCTAACTTTTCGTGGGTTGAAAGACTATTGTTTGTGAAGTAGTTCTCTATTAGAACGAGATATTTTACGATATCTGGACGATGTTCTACGATAATCTAAAGTCCCCACAACATCGTACAGATATCGCATGAATATTGTGGAGCATCTTTTGCTAAGAAGGTTCCTACGTCGAACTCATTAATATTTAGGTAAATTAGACGATATAAATGATATTCTCTACCAGCACAGCACGATGCCGAAAGGACTACTGGGACATAATAGTTAAGTATTCTATCACTAGATGGCTGCACGATAGTGTCGACAGAAAAACATTTAACTGCCGTGGAAAAGTTGCAATTGATTGATTGTTTGGGGTTTATTGGCGCAAGAACCAAATTTGGCCATGCTGCGCCGTAAAAAAGTTGCAAATTGGTGAGAAATAAAATGAGGAAGAAAAGTAAGGGAATTGATTAATATCCTTCCTCGGAAGTGCCTTAAAAATCTCATAAAATGACAAAAACGACTCTTTTTTAATAATTTTTACACTTCTTTCTGTTCATTACAGTACTAGCTGTTAATTGCATACCTTTTTAAGATTAATAAAATTTATTCTATCAGTACAGGTGTATAACTTCCGGTTGTACATTCTCTCCGAAGTTGACAAAAAATAAGTGAAATTACGTCAACAAACAATTTTTAGTTCCTAATCCTGAACATCTTCGTGCATCATCTTATCGTTGAATTGTAACAGGTATAGGTACCTCGGCCATTTTTTTGTCATTTGAAAAAAAGTTTTCAAAAAAAGTTTTTCAAATCAAGCCTAAACCGAAAATTTTGGGTGCTTTGAAATCAGCTTTTTAATCCATATTAGTTTTTCCTCCTATTTATCGCATTGTAAGGAAAAATTTAAAAAAACCCCAAATCTTTCATTTTTGGCCAAGGTACGTAACTAGGTTATACCTTGCCCACCCTTTAATGCACCTTGACCAGGGCAATAAAATGTGACATTATAATGCTTGAATTTGGAACAAAATTTAACTTTTTAAAGTCATTGCACAATATTTAGATACATATGATGAATGAACTATATCACAACTGAAAAGGAATGTTGGTTTTTTGAAAAAGTATGTAGCTAATTCGTTAGAAATTTCTGTTCGCTTAGATGCAAGTTACACATTAATGACTTTAAAATTATTCAGACTAGAAAAAAAAATAGCTAGTCTAAAGAAAAGAAGGTTACAAAGCACATTTTAACATCTAGCCGGCTTTGACTACCAGCTTGCTTGCCAGGAATATTTCTTCTGTTTTATTTAGTTGAAGCTGTTAGACATAATTTGGTGTTCACGGTTCCGTTAACTAAAAAAAACCTCTTCCTGATTTATTTAATATCTTAGAGGATTATATTTAGAGAGCTTTCTAAAATACTGATCCAGAAAAAATGAAGTTAAATTTATTTGGCTATTACCAAAGAATATTAAAAAAATAAGCAGAATCTCCATTTGTCTTTCAACAATGGAAGAGAAACACACAATTAAATATTGCGGATCGAGTTTATTGCAACAACTAAGATATTTGTTGCAAATTATGCATGAAATTATTTTTTTAAAAAAATGCTATAATTAGAAAAAATGTTACTATGATATTTTTAAATTAATTTTGTGATATGATATTTTTGAAAGTTATCGCCAAGAAGCGCAAAAATTTGTTCACTCTTTGATTAAATGAAATTCTAATTAAATTTTCGAAAATCTCGCGCCACGGTGCACATTAACACTCTCCAAGGTATATTTGTGAAAAATTGTGCAGCTCTAGATCCAGTGGTCTGCCCTGATTAGGGTCAATACACACAGAGAAGCATAGACACACACATTCTGGCTTATTTTTAGTAGAGATAATAGAGTAGCAAAACAAATTCTTTATATAAATTTAAACAAGTAATATAAATTTTTTTTAAAGTCAATTCGTACTTAGGTCAACAGAGAAAAATTTTATTTTAGAAATTTTTTTCTCCCATATAAAACTAAAATTAATTAATTAAATTTAATTAATGAATTATTATTTGAAAAACTGTATTAACATCAAGTGTCATCCGCTATAAGTTTTAAAAAATGTATTTGAACTTGAGTGGATGAATAAAAAGTTTTTTATTAACGATTGAATCTGGAAAATTCCCATTGTCGCCAACTTTGCCGCCAAGTCGCCAAATTTGTCGCCAAGCTCGAAAATTTATCGCCAAGTCTAGCATCTTAATTAATAGTCTAGCAATTGGAAAAACTGTATTAACATGAAGTGTCATCACTACAAATTAAAAAAAAATGTATTTGAACTTGAATGGATGAATAAAAAGTATTTTATTAACGATTGAAAATTTGAACAAGATATATAAATAAATATATATAGGGAGAATGTGAACTAATAGTAGGAATTGAAAAAAAAAACAATTCTCCTAACTAGGAAAAAACTAAACTATTAATTTTTATAGTTATAAAATCAAACCAGAAATTTGTATTAGCCTCGGCGATAAATTAACGTTGCAGGAAAAACCATTACAACATTCATGACTTTTATGTTGAAAACATTTTCAAACTTGAGCAGTGCAAATACATTTTCTTTCTGTGTTAGGAATTTCACTACGACTTTTTCATCTTGCATGACCTTAATCATCCAGCATAATGTTTTGTGTGCTTATTTACGACAAACTTATTTAAAACACACTTTTTTGTTTTGATACAAGACTGCACACTGTTACAGTATACTGGTGGCCAAGGTGCATGTCCGAGGTACAGCACCTCCTTCCATATTATTTAATTTACTCTCAGGTAATTATTTGTGCTTTTATTGATAAAAAAATCCTTTCAATGTGTGAGTCAGTTATGCAGCTGAAAGAGGAAGAAGTGAAAAATAAAAAAAAAATTCTTCTTGAAGACATGGGGAATATTTAACACCTCCAGAAGCTTGCGTCGGCATCCGAAAAGTTGTGTTTTCATTTCAATTGAAAATTAATAACCTGAGATGAGCACGTGCAAGGTGACAGTGTTGCCACTCTAAACTAAACTTTTTGGGAAGGGAAGCGAAATTTCTCTACACTCTCGCTTTTATATACCTACAATTGGCCGTGGTACAACCCTGGCCAAAGTACAGCACCTTCCGCTACATAAAAATAGGTTATTTAGATCTAAAATAGATCAGATACATTTATTTTCTTTATTTATTGAAATACATTACAAAACTAAGCTCCAAAATTGCAATATTTGTTACTTAAGAACGAAAGGCAAGAAAGCAGAGAGTATGAAAAAAAGGCCATTCAGAAAGCGCTTCATCTATTAAAATATCTTTATGTCACTTAAATTTCTTGTATGGCATTTTACTCTTTCTTCTCACCAGATGACACTCGGAAGTCTGATTCATGAGAAGACTCGGACATTATGGGGAATAGCGTCTTTCTGGGCTTCCACAAACTTTTCATGATGGTTCTGGTCGGCGCTTTCCTTTTGATTTTGTGGCCCTGGACACAAATATGGAGTTGAGTCTTCTTAAATAAAGTTTTCTATAGTTTGGTGAAAGTGATTTCTCAAAGAAAAGTCTGGATTTTAAAATATGAATCCACCTTCTAATTAGAATTTGTTTGATTAAATTTATTCTAAGCAAGCACAAACTCCTCTTGAACGATAAAAATGAATGGCCCAATTTTATTCAATCGGAATATTTCAAATGATTAAATATGCTATGCGTAATTTTTTATATTGATATCTGCTGTTATAATGATTTATCAGATATTTTTAACTCAGGCAACTGCAATTTATTATTATTTCTTCACTGTCTAAGGTTTTTTGGGGTGCTTGGGAATTTAATTAGATTTTATAATATTGTAATTGTTTCTGATATACACATAAGGTGGCTGGGTGCGGGACCCATGTGCCCCCGAGCATACCTCCGGTTGACATCTCTGTTTCTGATACGAGTTGAACACATTGCTCAACTGCCAATGTACATGGGAACATTCCATTTAGATGCTTCACCAGACGGAATTAGGGCCTAGATTTCATTATTACTAATGTCTGGCAACAATGGGGAAGGAGTTAAACCGCAGACATTCAATTGCATAATTTTCGTATACTTCATACCCTTAAGATTGAGTTTGAGCATTCTATAACTTATGATTATTTTTCTCTTTGGGTCTGACTGCCTCGTCTTTAAATTTTGTTTAGAGCCCAGTTGTCTGATGTGTTTTCTGTCATCTAGTTTCATGATCAACGTCATATTTTCAATGTGGGAGGGGGGGGGGGCAAATGCATTTCATTCGTTTAGAGTCTAAAGATTTAAGTAGGTTTTCAGAAAGGTAACGAGTTGTTTCAATTACTTTAAACATGTGCTTTGGGCTCTGTGATCTATTTGCTGGTTTTAACATTTAACAGCTGTGGCATAGACGACTAAGGCTTAAAGGTTTCTATTCTCTTAAGCAAACCATTTAAATACTATGTTAACCACCAGGAATGTAGCAACTGGTAATAATCGCGGATAGATAACTCTTCAATATATTTTGCCGATTTTATGGCAGCTGCAATATTTGGAAGACACTGTTGATCCTTATTGGGTGCATTTTCGTCAGGACCGTAGTATTGGTGTTTTCCCATGAATAAAACTTCCAAGTATCATCTGGTGTGATGAAAGAGTAATTTGCCATGAAGGAAATTTAAGAAATATAAAATTATTATAATGGCTGAAACATCTAATGCTAGAAGGTCTGTTAATTTTTGCTACTTTCTGCATTCTTGCCATTCGTTCTTAAGTATCAAATAATATTGTAATTTTGGAGCTTAATTTTTCCATGTATTACAAAAAACAAAGAAATATAAATGAAGTTGATATAATTTTAGGCCTAAATAACCTTTTGTTATGTATGCCTGTTGCAATTCATGAACAAGGTGATGTATGACGATTATGTTGAGGATTGGGACTAAAAATTGCATATTGATACATCTATCCTACACATATTTTTGACAACATTTGAGGGAACGTAGCACAGCAAGTGATAGATCGATTTTGATAAAATAAATTTTATTACTTTTACGAAGGTATGTAATTAACAACTAGTGCTATAATAAACACATAGAGAGAAATTTAAAAAAAATATTTAAAAACAATCGATTTTAGTCACGATTTGTGATTTTTAAGTTCTCGCGGGAACGAAAGAAATTAATCAATTTCCTTAGTTTTTTTCCTTGTTTTATTTCTCACCAATTAACAACCTTTTCGCTGTCTAACGACATAAAAAATATTTAGACCTTTTACTGCTCACCCTACTGCACAACCTAACCTTTAAATGAGTAGCAGAGTTGTATGGAAAATAACAATAAATATAATTAATGAAATAATAAAAGTATTAAACATGGCACATTAAAGTAAACAATTATTATTAATTTTTAAGATTTACTTCAAAATTTGTATTAATAATTTTTGCTATTTTTATACTATATATGAATGAACTGATCGTATTTTAACTGTAAATCCAACTGTATATTTTTTAAGAAAAGCGAATTTTCTCTGGAATCAGCCCGTCTGGCTTCAAACATTGTAGATGCATGTGCAAATGCGATTTTTCAGTCTACGATATGAATAAAGATAATGAGCATTGAAGGATTTTGCAGTTTTTTCTACGTTTTAATTATGCTACTTTAAACGACGAAGGAGATTATTTGATAGGCTAAAAGTGCCTCAATATGAGATAGCCCAGGATCTGATGATGAGATCTATATCCCCTATTGAGATAGCCCAGGATCTGATGATGAGAATAGTATCGACAACAATGATATTCCCTCAACTCCGAGAAGGTCTATTAGACCTACACTTGAACCACAAGAAACTTTCACACTGCAAGATGGTTCGTCACAACGTAACTCTCTTAGAAGCAATTTCAAACCTAGGCCCATTTCGCATGTTCAGGAATCCACGCCTAGTACCAGCACAGATGGGCACTCAGAAGTATCTACCTTCTAATGCACAACTTGGGTGAAAAAAATTGTTTCATGACTTAGTACTGCGTCTATGTGAAAGAGGAGGCTTTGAAAGTAAAGAAACCATTAGAATCTCACGTTGATTTTTAGACCACTAACTCCACTCCTCCTTCACTTAATAACGAAGTTCTTCTATACAGGAAGGTATTCAGCACAATACTCACTTATGCTTCACCAATTTGGGATATTGCAACCAAAACGCACAAGAAAACTGTTCAAATTCTGCAAAATTAATTCTTACACATAATGAAATATACCCTATGGTATGTCAGAAATTACATATCCAATAACAACCTTAAAACTGAAACAGTAGAGGAATTTACGAAACAATTTGCAAGAAAAATCTTCTCCCATATTTTAGCCCATAACAAAGTACCTATTATCTCCCAAACATCGTTCCCTCACAATAATGGGAGATAAGCCTATCCCTACTCCACTACTAAATGGGTTCTTTCCATTAAACACTCTTAGTTAGTGCAGCGACTAACCTTTGTATCATTAGAATCACAATCTTTATAATATTTACACATTCTATGTTTTAATCGACACTATTGAATGTGAAATCTTACAACGCCAACCCAAAATATCCATTCAGCAAATTTAATAAGGTTTCTCATATTAAGGAATTTTTTAAAGAGCACTCACAAGCTGAGAAGTGCTTTGGCTTTATCACTCAATATTTAAATCTAAATCAAATCACTAACGTCTTTCGTACCATCTTGTAACATAAAAAAATAGTGGAAGAAAATTCAGGGAGATGATGGCTGAAATTTAATTAATAAGCTCAAATTTGAGCCTAAATCGAGGGGAAATATCTCACAGAAGTATAACATCATCTAAAGATTCAGAGTGGTTTGAGAGGGAGAGACCATATTTTTCACCTCAAACTTTTTTATGCGGTACCTATTCACAGGGTAAATTTTTTGTAAATGTGTTACGAAAATTTTTTTATAGCTGTTGGTGAAGTTTCGGAATAATTTGTTATGCGAATTTTTTTTGTGGTCTCTATCAACTGCACAAAAACAGATTTGAGTGCATAAAAATTCTATAGTACGAAAAAAAAGAACAGAAATTTATGGGCTGCCATCTATAGTCAGCGACTTTAACAAACTGCAATATTCGTACGAAAATGGATATGAACTCGATTAAGAATGTCAGTTGTGACAATTTAATACGTAGGCAGGAATTGCAGAGAAGACGGCTTTTTCTAATAGGGAGAAAGAACTCAGCAGTAGCCCTCTGACATATCTTTACACGTGAAATAAATTATTTGCAAGAATTTATCGTTTATTTGTATGTTATTAATTTTTATTCCTACCCTCACGAAGTAAACTAGGTCAAAAATTAATACAAAATGTGATGAGTGTGAATTGATTTTAAGGGATTGTTTGGTAAAAACACGGTTTTATTGTGAAAAAAATGCTTACTAATTGATCATTCAAAATATTGTCCATAGCTAGCTACTATTTTCTCCTTTAATTCGTGGATTCCATATCGGAAGAATGACGTATCTTTAGAGGCTATCTACGAATCGACTCTTTATTTTGATCTCCTCATAAGAATGGAGTCGTTGCTCAGGCAAGCCATGGGTTATCGATGGAAATAGGTGGTAATCGAAAGGAGCAATATCTACAGAATACAGCGGGTGTTGTAGTACTTCCCAGTTAGGCTCTTCTACCGTTTCCGTGAGCGGCGTCGTGACATGAGACAGAGCGTTGTCGTATTTTGATGTAAATTTAACCAGCTTGTAAGGATAGTGAAAATCTCGGTCGAGTTCGTAAATGGGCTATCCAGCTCAAAGGGGGTGGAAATTTTCATTTTCCCATAATTCCCTTGCGAATGAAGATAGAAAGAAAATTCAAATTAGGCGAATTCTCGCCTAATCATAACAAACAATTTTTGTATTAACACTTTTTCGATAGGTACAAATGCGTAGAAGTTATGAGCTGAAAAGTGATTCTCCCACCCTTCCCCTCCTCTCCCCCTAACTTAAAATACGTTTTAACCTAAGCATGTTACCCCTTGTTGGAAAGCTCTCGTCATTTGCAGTTTCTTCCATCCTTGTAGCTCCAATACTTATGAGAATAGAGGGCAAAATGCTCTTTTCCTTTTATTATTAGTAGAGAAGTATATGCATAACGCTTTGACCCGTGTTATTTTGTAAAAGCGATAACTAGAGTAATTTTGATTAGATTTTAACTGGCGACGGATATGTTGTAAGGACGGCGAAAATCTCGGCCGAGTTCACAGATGGGCTAACCAACTCAAAGGGGGTGGAAATGGTGGGGGTCTGAAAATTTCATATTCCCATAATTCCCTTACGATTCAAGATAGAAAGAAAATTCAAATTAGGCGAATTATTGCCTTATCACAACAAACAACTTTTGTATTGAAACTTTTTTGATAGCTATAATTTCTTAGAAGTTATGAGCTAAAAATCAATTTTCAATCACCTCCCCCAACTTATCATTTCCCTATAGCTCTGATACGACTAAAGATAGAAAAAATTTCAATTAGGCGAATTATCATCTTATCATACCGGACAATTTTTATACTAAAAGTTTTTTGTCTGCTAGAATTGCTTATAAGTTATGAGCTGAAAAGCGATATTCAATCCCCCGCCCCCAATTTATCATTTCCCCATAGCTCCGTTACGATTGAAGATAGAAAGAAAATTTCAATTAGGGGAATTATCACCTTATCATAACAAACTACTTTTATATTGAAAGTTTTATCACAGCAAGAATTACTTAGAAGTTATGAGCTCCTATCAGCCGCATTCACTTTCAGTTTTTATATGTTAAACAATTTGATATACCTGGCTTTGCTCCGGATTAAAATGTTTGCATGTTTAATATTTTTAATGTGAAATTGCTATTGTATATATATTATAATACACGAATTCCTTTTCTGATCTGAAAATTTTTTAATTAAAATGAGAATATCGATTGAAACAAAGATTTTTAAAAACAGCCGTTTTCTCCATAAATTATTATTTGTTATTTAGGTACTTCAAATTTTGTTAACAGTTACTAAATCAAAATAAAGGTTTGAATGAATATTTTGAAGCAATTAAATTAACTAGTTAATTATTCATTAATTTAAAGAATGAAAATAAATCAATCATTACTTGGTCCTGATATAAATTGTTAATCGTCTACTTTTAAAATTTTCTTTTAGCATTCGTCCAGAATTCTGTGAATGTATTCTGGCAACTATATATATTCGTATTATTTTTGTTCTTCAACAATAAAGAATATTGCTACGAATTCTGTATAAAATTAATTTTGAAAGAATATTAAAATGAGAGAAACAAATTTATGGAAATGAAAGATATCGTAGAAAAACGACTTGCTTAATTTTTAATTAAGTGAAATTTTAAGCAATTTTAGGCTTTGAAAAGATGAAGATGACATTTCTCTTTTCTGAAATAAAAAGTGCACAAAATTTGGCTGAAATCAGTCCAGGAGGAGATGTAGAATATACATACATAGCCACAATGACTTTTATTTAAATTGAGATAATTATTAGATAGATATAAAATTAAGATTACTGGTTTATAGTATGAGCCATAAAAAAGGTTTTAGTGAAGAATTTGTAACAATTAATTATTTAATTTTAATTAAGTAAATAGTTAATTTGATAACTAGTTAATTTAACAATACTATATATAATTAACTTTAATTTGATATTTAATTAAACATGGCGGGGCCAAGATTTGTTTAAAAAATTCAATGTAAAATAGCCAAAAAAGATTGATATTTAAATAAGAGTCCACTTTATCCTTTTCGATATTGAAAAATATCTCCTTAACTTTAAAATTGTTTTGGGATTTTCTGCCTGAGTATTTGGTTTTAAACGTCGATGGAGATTTAAATTTACTGTTCAAATTGGCTGCATTCATATCCTATACTTTAAACACACGTATTAAATTTGCCACTCGCAATGTTTAATAATTTTTATTCTCTTATATGTTAAGAATTTAGTGACTATTATCTCTGTAACCAGGGAGTTCTCTAAATGAGCCCATTTTAGTAGTGTTTAAGTGTAAGGACGGTGAAAATCTCGGCCGAGTTCGCAGATGGGCTAACCAGCTCAAAGGATATCATGTCATGTGATTTTACCATATGACAAAGTAATGTTCGCACAATTATATTGTAGCCTAGATTAAATAAATAAATTTTTAAATATAGACTTCATTCGTGTCAATTGTCAATTTCTTGTTACTGTTTCAGATAGGTTGGCTTAATGTTATCTAGGAGATATTTACACTGCTGAGATGTTTATTTCTTTATGACTCCTACCTGTTGAAAGATTATGTGTTGAGATATAAAAAAATTGACCAATATATTGACCGATAACTCTATCATAACTTTTTGGAATGAAAAAACCTTGATATTGTAAAAAATTAAATGACATGAAAACAAAATCACAGTGTAAATATTGCAATGTGTAGAAACAATAAGATTATTGGCTATGTCTGTATTGATCAATATGTAATATTTCATGACTTTTGTAACATTAACGTAAATGAATCGACCTTTGCCTTCAAGCTTGCCGAAAAGGGATTTTTTTTTTTTCGGCAGAACAACTGAATCTGGGTTTGCGAAAGAAAATTTAAAATATGCACTATCGCATTTTCAGCATACAAATTATGCAAATATTCAGTACTAAAAACAATCTAAAGATAGCTAAGTAATAAATCGAAACTACATCTTTAAAAGTTTCTGGAGTGTTCTTACACTATGCCAAAAAATGGAGGTATTTTTTGCGTTCTTCATTCTCTTTGCTGACTGAAAATAGGAATGACATATTTTTTGCTAACCATTTATCACTAACTTTCGAAGAAACCGATATACAATCAGTATGAATCAGGCATGCCGTTAGAAACCATAAGAAACCCAGCCGTGATATTCGATTCTTAATTATCTTTCATTATCTCCCACCCCACAAATTTATGTCTCGGTAGGGTGTGAGCTCTAAACGAGCTTCTAATTTGACGATGAGGGTTTTGGTCAGCAAATCTCTGAAACATAATATCATTTGTTACTTTGTCGCATCTTGAGGCTTCCGGGTCGGAAAAAAGATTGCATTCTCAACATTTTCTTACACTTTATTGAAATCATTTCAATTTTTAAGATTTTTGGGAATAAGAGCTTTAGAAAAACCTACTTTTCTTTTAA
>BGPR01043995.1:0-12761 GCA_013235015.1 Araneus ventricosus | reverse complement strand
GTTTGTAATTCAGTTATTTTGACAAGTTTACCAAAACAAGTTGGCAAAAAAAAAGCTTCTACTAGTCAAATAAGTACATTAACACACTTTACAATAATTTATAATTTTGAATAAGATTTATGAGTCCTATTGCCTATCAAAATGATTTTCAATAACTGATTGATGATTCACATGTATGCAGCATTGGTGAATGAAAGATATAAAATAAGCTGCAGAGATCAAAAGAAATGTCAAAGCAAATTAATATGAATTGATTTCTCTGTTTCATTCAACTATATACAGAGTTATATATAAATTTATAAAACTCTTTATTATGCATTCAAATTTCTTTATAAAAATTTCCAACTTCACTTATTATAAACACCAATGTTAGGCAACTTTTTCCAGTGAAATAAATACTCGATAAATTCTATAAGGAAACAATAAAAGGAATAACTTTGCAGTATATTTAATAAATAAAGATAACTATATAAGCTTACAAACATACCACCGAACAAAGCTTTTGGTAAACACAGAGGCAGTTTTCTGGATGCAGAACAGAGTATTAAATACTACCTAAGACAGCTATTATTCTGATATTTTTTGACACAACTCAAAAACACATCTTTACACTGATAACTATTAACCAGGATATGTTTTTAAAATATCACATCCTGAAAAATCATGGTCATGGTGTTATTGCATAGAATAGCAATGAAACTTTATATTATTTTGGGACAACTTGTTTCTGAATATTTGAATCAAAATGCAAAAGCAATGTTTATAGTTCAGATATTTTTACAAGTTTACCAAAACAAGTTGACAAAGAAAACTTATACCAGACAAATAAGTATATTAACACAATTAACAATATACCTTTACTTCATTTATAATTTTGAATATCATTTTAAGAGTCTTATTGCATATATCAAAATGTTTTTCTGCAATTGTTAAATGGTTCACATGAATGCAGTGCTGATGAATGACTTATAGGAAATATCAACATAAGATACAGAAGAAAAAGACATTTAAAATCTTTAATACTGTAAAGATTTGTCAAAGCAAAGTAAGCTGAACTAATATTTCCGTAAAACACAACTATATGCAGAAGAATACATTAATTTATAAAAATGTTTATTATGCATTCAAATTTCTTTATGGAAACATAACTTCACATATTTAGAAACAAAAATGCTAAGCAATTTTTTTCCACAGAAATAACTGCTATAAATTTTAACTAAATCCTATAACGAACAATATTAGACAACTCTGCAGTATATTTAATAAATAATGGTAAATATATAAATTTAGAAACATGCACAAAACAAAGCTTTATTACAAAGACAATTTTCCTGATTCGTAACCAAGTATGTAAAATACTGCCGTATGCATATCAAAAGTATTAAAAACTCATTATCATACACATGGTATTTTGGCAAATTCATAAAAAGTTTCCATTACACAAAAGAAATAATTTATACAGTTTTCAAGATGTAAGAATTATGAGTATTTTAAATTTAGCTGACCAATAAGAGATTTGCATCTTTTGGAATAAAAATCATATAACTCATAAAACAAGAAAATAAAAAATTCATCAAATTTAATAAGTTAGAAAGATGTAGTTCTTAATAATAGAAGAATGTACATCAATGCATAGGCTGAAACTTTTTTATACTGCTGTGAATTTTCACGAAGACTCAATAATATAATTTTGAATTAGATTTTAAGAGTCCTACAGCATATCAAAATATTTTTCTTCAAGTCTTTAATGGTTAACATACATCAAATAGCTTCTTAATACCCAGAATGTAAAAACGAAAATACAGTATTGATGAATTAAGTGTACAAATTATCAGTATAAGCAGTATAGATTTACAGAAATTTAATTTCTTTAATACTGTAAAAAAATATAAAAAATCATGTTAAAGCACACTTAATTTCTCTGTAAAATGCAATTTTATACCAAAGGATGCATTCAAACCATGTTCTTGAGGAAATTTCCAACTTCACACAATTATAAATAAAAATAGGAAGCACATTATTTTTTCCCACTAAAAATAACTACTATATATTCTAACAAAATCCAATAATGAACTACATAATACATTACTCTATTGTATATTTAATAAATGAGGATCAGTAATATTAACTTGGAAACACACCACAGAACAAAGCTTTATTAAATACAAAGACAATTTTCTGGATGTCTTCCAGAGTTATGAATACTGTCTCCATGCAGATCAAAAGTGTTCTAAGCAAGAAATGTTTAAAAGCATAAAAGTGTTATCAAAGAAGGAATGCACCTTGTGTTTTTATAAAAAAAATCCTTTTGAAAAATATAATACTCTTTTCCATTGTATAAAACATAATTAAACATAGAGTCCATCATTGTAAAAAATATGGATATTTTAAACTTAAATAAAAGATTTGCTTCTTTAAAAATAAAAATCAATATAGAACATAAAACAAAACTGTGCAACTCTGCAAATTAAATACATAAGAAAGAGGTCGAGATTAGTGATACAGAGTGGCTAAATAGGATTATACGAGATTGTGTAGGCTGAAATACTTATATACTGCTGTGTATTTTTACAATTATTCAACAATAAAATTTTGTATTGGATTTTAAGAGAGCTATATAATACAATATATAAAAATAATATATAATCAGATATATAAAAATAATTTATTAATACTCGGAACACAAAACACAATAATGCAGCATTAATGGACATAGAGGATAAAATTTCAATATAAACTGTATAACTTGATAAAGAAATCTAAAGTCTTAAATACTGCAAAAACTAATTGCTTAAACACAGTAATATGAACTAATTTCTCTGTAAAACTCAATTTTATAGAAATAAATGCATTAACTTATGAAACTGTTAATTACACAATCAAATGTAAATATTTTCCTTATGGAAAATTTAATTTTTCTTTTTTCACTGAAGTAAGTGTTATATAATCTAAATCCCACAATGCAAAACATGAATAACTCTATAGCTAATGTAATAAATAAACACAACATTTTTTCTCATCAAATGAGACATAGAAACCCAGCTTGCAAAATAAATAAAATTATGCATTTAAATTTACCAGAACAATAAGAGATTTATATTCTTAGTAGTAAAAATCATATAGGATAAATTTAATAAACAAGGATTGATAGTATACACTTAGAAACACAGTGCAGAAAAAAGCATCATTAAAAATAAAGTCAATTTTCTTAATGCGTCACCGGGCGCAGTGAAAAGATTCATTTTATTTATGGTAAATATGTGTAATTAAATCTACCTGAACAATAAACAGCTTGCATTCATTGGAGTATACAATAAATAACCTAAAATTAATTGTCCATCTTTCTTTAACACATCAGTTCATTACTCATGAAATAATTATGTGTCAGCCATGATCTTTGCTAATAATTGTACACTGAAAGTATAAAAATTAGCTTGTATTGTTGAAACCGACAAATATTAGATAATCCTCTCGAAATCGAGATTTTCGCTTCCAGAATAAAAAAAACATGAAATATATTTAAAAGCATACTTATTGAAAAGGAAGAGCCAAAAAATAGTAGTGAAAAGGAGTTTTCTCCGCTTTACATACAAAAAACTACACTATTAGTCATGCTAAGCACCAAAATATTCTTCCAGATTGATTTTTCTCCAAAAATACTACTTTTACAAGCCATGCAAAAGTCCAAAACATTGAGCCAGAACAATTTTTCATTCTACTGCACATGCACACAATGATTCAATAATATAATTTTCAATTAGATTTTAAGAGTCCTACAGCATATCAAAATATTTTTCTGCAAGTCATTAATGGTTCACATACATAAAAATAGTTTATGAATACCCAGACTGTTAAAACGAAAATACAGCATTGATTAATAAAGTGTATAAAATATTGATATAAGCTGCATAGATTGAAGAAATTTTATTTATTTAATACTGTAAAAAAAACTGATAAAACACTCTAGTTTCTATGTAAAATGCAACTATATACCAAAGAATGAATTAATTTATACTGTTTAATATGCATTCAAACAATATTTTTAAGGAAATTTCCAACTTCACACATTCATAAATAAAAATATGATGCACTTTATTTTAACCACTAAAAATAATTAGTATTCTAACAAAATCCCATAATGAACTATATAATGAATAAATCTAAAGTACATTTAATAAATGAGGATCAATATGTTAACTTGGAAACACACCACAGAACAAAGCTTTATTAAATACAAAGACAATTTTCTGGATGCCATTCCGAGTATACTGCCTCAATACATATAAAAAGTGTTATATTATTTTTAAAAAAAGTTATACTCCTGGTAATTTCAAGAAAGCAATCGTTTGCAAAATATAAAGCTTTTATATTATGTATAAGACATAATTTAAGATACTGTCCATCATGTAAAAAACATGGATATTTAAATTTATCTAACCAATAAGAGAGTAGTACTAGGGAACTATTAGGAGGGGAAGTACTAGGGAACGCGTTCAGATAGTTAAGCAGTGAGCGTTGTTTTTCATGTGCTCTGGTATTTAAAACTACAGTTGAGTTTTTAATGGCATGTCTTTGTAAATTTTCGATTTAGTGTTTTCTGCCTTTAATCCGCAGCAAAAATATTTATATTTTGTTGTGAATTTCTCCTTGGAAGTGGAGAAATCTTCGCCTGAAAATCTGAGGGAAACGCCCCTCGAGTCATATTGTCTGCCATGTTGGATGCCCGCGCAGGTTTTTTTTGAACCGGCTCAGTGAACGAACTGTCAGTACTGCAATTGTTGGCTTCAAGGTGAAGGTTAGTGACTGTTTTTGAACTTTGGTTATTAATACGTTCAAGTTAAACGTTTCAACTCGAGTTGTGTCTTTATTTACTTTTTTTTACTGATTGTCTGCACATGTGATAAATTTATTTTGAGCGATTGACTTAATGGAAGACTTTAGTTATAACATATTACTTATTGTGGTAACCCTTGAGCCGACTACTAGATAGTGAAGGTGCTAGAAGATTAATCAAATTGCATGTTTGTTTAAACATGACGGATGAAGTAAATGCAGAAGTGGGCACTAATCCTGTTGACACAGTGGATAATGGGGATCCTCAGGAAGCAGACAAGGCTGAGATTGAGGCTTTAATGAAGAAGGCTTTGAACTCCGAAAAGGCACTTAATGCATTAATTACCACATCGGGCTTGAACCAAGCTAAACAAGACAAACTAAGAAGTGCTGTAGGGGAACTTTTTAAGGTCTGCTGGCAACAGCAAGTACTGATTTCTCATGTTTATCGAACACTGAATGATAAAGAATCATCAAGAAAAGAAACTAAGGACAAAGTGTTGTATTCCCAGGCAGTGGCAAAGGGAAGTGATAGAGATCGATAGTCTCGCCCCAAGAAACAATTCAACGTTATAATTTACCCAAAGAGAGACCAAAACTCAGATAATACTAAAAAGGACATACAGAGTAAGATCTCACCTTCTAAAATCTCGGTTAGGGTCAACAGTGTCAAAAATATTAAGAAAGGTGGTATACTGATAAATACTCCTTCTGAAGAAAATATAGATAAACTAATTGACGAATTTAGAAAAACGAATTCTTTGTTTGAAAATTACGAGATCTCCAAACCGAAGTTGTTTAATCCAAACATAGTGATTTTCCAAGTTGACGAGCAATTGACTCAGGAGGAAGTTCTAGAAGGACTCAAAATACAAAACGAGGATCTCGCTGAGGCAACCTTGGAAGCTCGTACCTCCTTTAAAGTAAAAACAGGGAAAAATTGGATCATCTCATTGGATCAGGATTCATTTCAGAAAATAATCATAAAAAGAAATCGAATTTGTATTGGAACAGATTAAATTTTAAGGAAACCTGAGAATTATGCAGTGTTTTAAATGTGCACGGTAGGGCATATTGCCAAAAATTGCACAGACACAGAATACAGAGAAGGACAAATTCTTTGCCTAAATTGTGGTGAAAAAGGTCACAAGTTTAGCGATTGTAAAAACTCTCCAACTTGTGTGTGTGTATAAACTGTCAGAAACATAACCTTAAATTTAAATCAAAATTTAAAGTTGATCACTCTGCGAGCGATCCTCATTGCAAAATAAGAGAAAAAGAGGTTGATCTTCAGAGATCTAGGATCGACTATGGCATTCAGGAATAACTCTTGTTTTCTTTCCTGTGGACATCTGAATCTCAATCACTGTCGTCGAGAAAATGTCCAACTTGCTCAAGACTTCATTCGTTTCAACTATGATATTGTATCTGTGAATGATGCCTATTCCTGGAAATCGAAGGTTACTTTTATGATTATAAACCATTAGCTGGATTTCTGGTATCTAATCCGGATGTCAAAGTTTTCCCATTGAAAATCCTTAAAAAACTTGTTGCTATAGAAATTGAGCTAAGCAGAGAGAAATTTCTCATGATATCGGTTTACTGTCCCCCAAGTGAGGAACTTGGGGAGAATATAAATGAAATTAGTACCTTACTTTTACGTTTTTGACAGGAAAAGATTGTAATTCTTGGTGACTTCAACGCCAAGTCGAGTATATGGGGTCCAAGAAATACAGACAAAAGAGGAAATATAGTGCATGACTTAATAAACCAATTTGACCTAGTAGTTATCAAAGATAGGGATTCTCTACATTCTTTTAATGGCCCTTGCGGTATTAGCTGGATAGATATCATGATGGTTAAGAATATCGGTGTCGATAGAATCTCCGAGTGGAAGATATCGGACAGAATAGCGCTTAGCGACCATCAAATTATGGAATTTAAAATTGAAAAAGAAAATTTCTCAAGCAAGAGAAAGACATGCAAATGGTTCATAGAAAACATGAACTTGTTTTATTTCAAAATCAAAGTAAATCAAAGTGTAGAAAGATGTAAAACTAATTCAAACAAGAGCTTAAACGAAATGATTAAAGAAATTCATCATATTTTAGCAAATGTATGCTTTGAAACAAGGAAGAGAAATAGAGCCAAAAAACAGAAAAACGCTATTTAGTGGAACACCGAATTGGAAATATTAAGAAGTAAAGTTAGAGCGCTAAGGAGAAAATTCCAGGTGACTAGAGACCAAGATCTAAGAAAAAAGAGAAATAAGGTACAAAAAAGAATTGGCGACGTACAGAAGTCGAATTCTGTTAGCGAAACAAACCTGCTTCAGGAAATTTTTGGATAGCATTTTGAAGACCAACACATTTGACGCATTTTACAAGTTAATAAAAGAAAAAGTAAGTCTCTTTGGGGAAATGAAACATATAAGGATGGAAAATAGAGAATACACAAATAATTTCAGAGACAGTATTCAAGTTGTCCTGGAGCATCATTTTCCAAGATCTGAAGATGGAATAGTTGAAAAACAGATTAAAATAAATATGAATTTTCCTGTTATTACACAAGAAGAAGTTAAAACAGTCATGGATGATATGGATATAAATAAATCTCCCGGACCAGATGGTTTGACTCTTGGGATCATCAGAGAACTCTTTTTTCTTGATCCAGCTTGGTTCACGGAGTTGTTTAATGATTGTACAAGACAAGAAGTTTTTCCAGATTTCTGGAAAATTGCAAAGGTATTACTGATACCAAAAGAGGGAAAGCATCTCACTGAAGTCTCGGCATATAGACCGATATGTCTCTTACCTACTTGGGGTAAAGTACATGATAAAATTATTGCACAGAGATTATTATATGAACTGGAAAGCAAAGGTACAAAGGTAAGTTACATAGAAATCAATTTGGTTTCAGAAAACAAAGGTCAACTTTGACAGCTCTTGATAAATTCCATAACTTCATTATTAATGCAAAAGCCAAAAAAATTATAACTTTGGCTTTATCACTAGACATATATAATGCATTTAATAGCGTAATATGGGAGGACCTAATAAATTGTCTCGAAGAGGATGGGATATCAGTATATTTAATTGACGTTATAAAAGACTTTCTCAGTAACAGAAGAATCTACGATGACATTAATAATACAGAATTTAACTACTCAAAAGGTGTCCCACAGGGGTCCTGTTTACGTCCTGTACTCTGGCTTCTAATTGCCGGTAGGTTTTTAAGATAGATGGATGAACAAGTTAATGTTATGTGCACAATGTTTGCAGACTACATCCTCATCATGTCATCAGGAACGGTCTCGTATAAATTTACAGATTTTGATGACCCCAATAAAAGTGGTGAAATCATGGGCAAAAAAATATATGCTCAAAATAAATCCTACGAAATCAAAGTTTATAATGTTCCCTTACAAAAAGGACATTACTCATGTGCCTAGATTGAAAATGAACGACATAGTTATTAAACAATCTAGGACATTAAAATACTTAGGCCTGCTATTTGATGAAAGATTAACATGGAGGCCACACCTGGAGGGGGTCAGAGAAAACGTCAATTACCTGCTAAATAATTTATATAAATTTTCAAGAGCAACCTGGGGGTTCAACCCCAAGTATTAAAAGAAATCTACAAAGTGGCAATAGAAAAATATATTTTATATGGAGTTGAAATTTGGTTCAACAAAACGGTTACAATTATTCAAAAGCTTATTCAAATTCAAAGGGTAGCACTGGTCCAAATAGCAAAAACTTGCAAAACCGTATCTTCGGAGGCCCTCCAGGTTCTGACTGGATCAGTTCCCCTGGATCTTGTAGCAGACAAAGAAGTTAATAAATTTAATTTGTTCAGTAGAGGAATACCTATAAATATTAAAGATAAGGAATATTCCTTTCAAGACTTTGATTTGGTAAATAAATTGGATCTCCCCCCAAGGGAAAAAGGTGGTATTTCTTGGAGTACGGACTCAGACCCGAACGGTAGAGTTAAGAAAATATTTACAGATGGGTCAAAATTGAATGGAAGAGTTGGTTCCGGTATTGTTTGAATGAGCGAGGCTAGAGATATTATTTTAAAGGAGGAAATTAGGTTGAACGATGAAGCAAGTGTCTTTGTTGCTGAAGCAGTGGCAATTCAAATGGCAGTGGAGAAGGTCGGTCCAACTAAAGAAAAAATATTCATTTTTTCGGACTCCAGATCCGTATTGATGGCTCTGGAATCTAACAAAAATCACTCAGAAGTAATTATGAAGCTTAGAAAAATTTTATTGATCAACCCACAAATTAAATTGAATTGGGTTCGTGCACATGTTGGTATATATGGAAATGAATTAGCTGATATATCAGCCAAAAATGCTACAACTAAAGAGGAGGTTGATATCAAGGTAAAAATCTCAAAGTCCTGGATTAAAGATCAGCTCAAATTGACCATGTTACAAGAATGGCAAGCACGCTGGATGTCTTCTCCCAATTCAAGATTCCTCTACTGTATTTTTCCAGAGGTAAATACGAAGAGCTGCCACGGAGACTTTTTGATAAACCATATACTAACAACAAATGGGTGCTTCCCCGTGCGCGAACACAGAATTTTTGGCAAATCTCCAGATTGTGAGTGTGGAAGGGATCAAGGAACTGTCTCCCATTATGTTTACGGGTGCCAGATTTATAGAGAAGTTAGACAAAAGTATTTTCCTAAAAACTTTTTTCAATTTGGTATTCTAGAATTGATTCTGAATACACGTGCAAAAATTGGACTCAAAATTATCATCCAGGACATCCTGACCAAGTCCTTGGTTGGTGTGGCGTCCTCCTCTTGATTATGCTTTTCACTTGTTCTCTCTTAATTGTTTGCTGTGAACTGTTTATTTTTTGTAGTGCAAACTTTTATAGCCTTACCAAATTTGAATTTTGGAGACTGTAAGGGTTAATAGCCAAATGTTTAGGAAATATGGTAATTCTAAATGCTCATTCTGTAAGAAGATATTTCTCAAAATAGGCACTGTCAATATGGGCAAATTTTCCAAATGTGAAGATTTGGAATTCAGAGAATTCTATTTCTGGAACTTCACAATTGGATTGTTTTTAACAACAAACATGTAACGTTCAACATATTGTGTGCTATGCTGTCTTTCAATTGTTTGGAAATTGTATCCTGTATTGTGTTAATGTAAATTTTAAGGAATTAATGGAGTTAAATTTTGGAAACTATATTTAGATAATAGTCAAATTATAGTTTTTTGTATCTAGAATAGTGCTTGGATACATGAAAATAATATTGTAAAAATTTTGCTATGGTGATCCTCATCTTATGTAACATATTCTGTGTTGAAGGACACGATTAGGGGACCACTCGTAATATAGAACAGAAAATTGTGGACTAGTGAGTTCAGTTTTTTTTTAAGAAAAAAGAAAGAAAAAATAGGTCTTTAGGTTTTTCCTGTCAGATGGTGGATGTAGGTTGTTGGCTCTGTATACTTGCGACTTCCAGAGTGGCACTTTTTAGATTGTTAGTGAACGCGTTCACGTATTCTTCATTCATGATAGAGAGTCTTTGATGGTCATAATTAAGTCTTTATAGAGCATTTGTTTTTGCTGGTCAAATTTTTTTTTGTTTTCTTCCTCATGTTTCGGCAGGTCGGAATTTTTTCCTGGTCCTAACCAATAAGAAAGTTACTTCTTTTAAAATAAAAATCAGCACAGCACATAAAACAACTAAATAGTACAACACAGCAAATTTATTGATTAAGTAAGAGGTATTTATTAGTTATATAGAGTGGCCAAGATGGAATAATCTCAGAGAATGCAATTTTGATAGCAAAGTTTGATAATATAATATAAAACTACTTCTCATCAATTAAGACATAACTAAGCACAGCTTTAAAATAAAAAAAAAATATGAGCATTTTAAATTTATCTGAACAATCAAAGATTTGCATTCTTGTAGTAAAAATCTTATAGGATTTAAAACATCATGCATTACAATACATATAATAGACAGGGATCAATATTTTAAACTTGGAAACACACTGCAGAAAAAAGCTTCATTAAATATAAAGTCAATTTTCTGAATGCATCACCAGGTACAGTAAAGACATTATACTTTTAGTTAATATGTGTATTTAATTTACCTGAACAATAAGCAGTTTGCATTCTAAAAATGACAGCAATCCAGGATAGATATTAATAACATGAAATACATCCAGAAACAAAATTTAGCGGCAAGAAGTTATTATTCTTCACTCACTTATTAGTTAGACCAAACATCAAAATATTCCTCAGATTGATTTTTCTCCAAAAAAAATACTCTTACAAGCGATGCAAAAATCCAAAACATTGAGCCAGAACGATTTTTCATTCTACTGGCATATGCGCACAAACGCAGATTGAACTCGAGCCCACGATAACTCGCCAATTTTCTGGGATCGAAAAACGGGAGAAAAAGGCTCCCGACAATCCGCTCTTTTGGCATGGAGAATAAGAAACCGGAGTGCTGACACCGGTGTCAGTGTCAACACGCGTTGGTGAATAGCGCCGAAGGGGTTGTAACGGATATAAGTGGGAACCCTGCATATACACATGCAAAAATAATTTTGTTGTTGTAGTCGTTAAGTAATAAGCAGGTCGAGTAAATACTACTTTTCATTTATTATCAATATATGAGAAGTCTGGCGGAATAAACGTACATCTCGCATGAAAGTTTCATTTCAAATAGAGCGAAAAATACCTGAGTTCTCTCAGAATAGAGATAAACTTATAAACTCGTGCTCAAAGTGAAGAGAATATTAGCTATTTTTAACAAGTTACGCAAGTATTTTAGGGAAAAGACTGGCGCCAACAAGACGTTCCTGTGGGCACGTGGAAGGGATTAACGTATTTTTTTAATTATAAGTATGCCAAAATGTGTGATTTAATATACCTCCAGCACGGGCAATAAAACGAAACTGGAGTTTAAGAAAATTGATTTTGAAATACTATAGTATTGTGCTAAGATTTTTAAGTATAATATTAGAATTTAAAGTAAGTGAGATTATTACAAATATATATATAGATATATATCAAAAATCAAATTTCAATGGAGAGACAAAAGGATGGAAAGTATTTCAGCAAGAAAGAACGGATATTTCTTCAGGAAAGGTGAAATCCGTATCCGAATTTTTTTTATGTAGTTTTTCAATTGATATATATATATGGTGAAATTCAGTGTTTTTAGCTTTATGCTAGCCCTGTTCGCAGAAAACATTATGATTTCACTAATTTTCTAGCGGTTCGTATAGATTTCACTTATTTACCCCTGATGAGCATCTATACGCCTTTACTGATAAACTACAGCCTTTCCATTTAATTTCAACATTGATTTATTTTCATGACATATATATTTCTTGTATTATTTGTTCAGATAAGATATTTTTCTTAAAAATAGAAATTTAAGATTACTTAAAATTTGATGAAATATATAAATGATCATAAATTCAAAATTTTGAAGCAAGTCTATTTCCGTGTGTGTGCGCATGTTTCCCACTCTCGTAGACATTCTGCTACGGACAGCCACCTATCCAATGTTGCCATGTATACTGTTGAGCGATATGCCAAACTCGTATCAGAAGCAGAGTGTTTCTGAGGTTGGGGAACCGGACGTACACCCGGGGACTAGTAGTCACAACACCCAGATACCTTATGTGTATATTATAAAATAAAGCCAAATTTATTTCCTGTATTGCCAAGTCCCTCTCCTAGAAGACTTTAGACAGAAAAGAAATATTAATAAATTGTAGTTTCCTACATCAAAAATAAAAGAGCAGCAGATAACAGCATTGAAAATGACTCATTAATCATTTGAAGTATTTCCCACTGTGAATAAAATTGAACCCATCTGGTTTTTTTTCTTTTAAGAAAAGTTCATGTTTGCATAGAGTAAGTTTA
>BGPR01043994.1:0-12761 GCA_013235015.1 Araneus ventricosus | reverse complement strand
CATAATAGCTTAATTTTCATCGATTGAAGAAAAACAATTGTAAAAAAGCACTAAATATTATTAGATTTCATTCAAAAAATAAGAAGTATTGTAACAAACTATACTGTAAATAATTTAGAACAATAGGGGGGAAAACTGTTAAAATTAGAGAAAAAATTATTCATCCAATAAACTGATTTTGCTAGAAATGTAATTTTTAAAAATTTTAAGTGCAAAAGTCGTTTTTCCCTCAGCTGGTTTTTCAAAAATTACTAATAAAAAACGTTAACATTTTGCTTAATTCTTAATTAATTAAAAAAATTTATGAAATGTAGAGCGCACCAAAGTGTACATTGTCAGCCACAAAAGCACAACTGTGTAAATTCGACAACTCTAGGTCAAACTTTCTGTTTTGTAAAGCGCACAGCAGACACACACATACACACACACATAATTGACATTATAACTAATAAGATCACCATTAAAATTATCACATCTATTCTATCTAAGATTTATAAAGAATAAATAATCACAATATATAATACATATGTGATACTTTTAGAGGTATCCGAAAATTGTCAGAGCTAGGGTCCCCACCAACCTGTTGTTTCATCTTCTCTGAATCACAGAAGCTTAGTTGTAAGAATTGTAGAGTCACTATGCATTTTTCACAAGTTTAATATCGATGCAAAATATAACATTTTATAAAGTTTCGAAGTACTGGGATTTACTAGATCTGAAAAGAATTTAAGCAACACTTGTGAGAACAAAAAATGCATATGGTAAATATCAAATGTGTAAAAAGTTGTGAATTAACATGAAGAAAAAAATGCTTCGATCTCCTACATTTCAAAATTTAAATGTCATCCATATTTCTGACCTTTCCCATCATCATTTAGAAGGATGAAACTTTTCCAGTGGAAACAATTCACTCTCTCACAGTAAGCCGAACCAATCCAAGTGTGGAATTCATTCTACAACTTGCAATAGATTAAGAACAATTTTTCAACAATTCGAAGTAATTGTTTAGCATTGGAAAGGTAGGAACCTTTACCTGGAATCTTATTCATCGTTTCAAAAGTTTCTTTGTTAATAATTAAACAATTAATGTGTTTGGTACATTTGCTAATTTTCATAGAATTTTTCTTTCAAACAAAATAATCACGTTCTCTGTGTTATAAAAATTATAGTGCTTAAGAATGATTATCTGTTATTTTAACAAGCTTTTTGTGTTAATATTAGAACACAATAAAATTAAAAACGGTTTTAAAATAATTTCTTAGACTCGCCAAATCTCACTACACAACATAAAAATTGAAATAAAAGAGGAATTCGGGAAGTCATATGAATAACGATAAATTCACTTATAATAGCAAAAAACATTACCAATCTTATTGTGCAGCTAATATACTCTGCGCTTTTCATAAGCAGTATTTCTTCATTCCAATTAAAATTCTAATTCAACACGGATATGAGAAATTAAAACTATAAAGACAAACGATTTTTTACAAAAAGATGAAAATAATAATTACAAATGCTGCCAAACGCAAAGAATTACATAATTAAAATGGATAAACATATGCTTTTATTATTAACGTTATTCTTTCCTTGAACATAGCTAACTATTTAATAAATGATTTATTTTTTGTTCTTTGTAACTTTTAATTTAGTAAATGGTTTTTCCAGAACAACAATGGCGTAACAGCAAAGCAGTTGGCTTAGCAATTGCGTAACTGTTGAAGGATGAAATATTGTATACTAGCTGTTACCGGCGACTTCGTGCGCGAAGAATTTGAATTGTTACTTTTTTTAAATTCACGAATGTAAATGTTTCGTTATATGTAGAAAGGGATAATTAAAAGTTCTGATGGTTGATAATGCATAATTGGACGACTAACAGTAGTGTAATGTATATGTCACAGAGAAAAAGAATCGGAGGTCTCACTCCCATAGACCCTAATGGCAACTTTTTTAACATTGCGCTTCACATAGACAGTACGCCACTGGTGGGCTCCAAACGAACTAACCGGAATACGTCATCTGTGACGTCACCGTGACGCGAATGGAAACAAAACCAATTCCTATCGTCATGACAACGATGTAAACAATAATTAGGTATTTATTGAATTTTTCAACAATTATTAAATTTATGAATAGCTAATTTTTTTAATATATTGTTAATTTAAAAATGTTATTGTTCTAATAATAATGTCATTTATTATTTATATAATTATTTTAAATCTCTCACTAAATTGGCTTTTTCTTCAATACAGAAATTAAAAGAAAATTTGGAATATCATTCAAAACATTAAAAAATTGATTTGCCTGTTTCCTAGGGTACCAATAATTTATAACAAGCGGATGTATAATTTAAGAAGATTAAAGTTTTTTCATATTATTAATTTCATTTATCCTTTTTTGAAAAAAAGATTTTTCAAATAAGTTCATAAATTTTTTAAACCAATAGGAAATTAATTTTTATTGAATTAGATATTATACTATCACTTTCAGAACATGTTAAAACTTCAAAGATAAATTAATTTTTCATAAATTCACATTCAATATTATTAAAGACACAAAAATTCATCAAATGCAATTTCCATAAAAGAAATTCACTTGCGATTTTTTTACTCTGCAGGAAATTAAATTTGTTGTTTAAGTAAATATTATACTATTTCTTTCAAAATATTTTGAAACTTAAACAATCAATTAATTTTTATTAAATACACATTCATTCTTGGACAAGATTTAAAAACTAATACAATGTAATTTCCATAAAGAAAATTCATTTGTGAATTTGTTTAACTTAGAATTTTTTTTAATGTGTTGTCACTATACTACCTCTTTCGGAATATGTTTAAACTTCAACAATAAATTAATTTTTAATTTATTCACATTCAATATTATTCAAGATACTAAAATTGATAGAATATAGGTAATTAATTCACTTTGTAATTTTCTTAAACTCTGCAAGTAATTATATTTGTTGCTTTAGTTAATATTATACTATCTCTTTCAGAATATTTTAAAACAGTTTTAAATACACATCAATTCCTTTTCAAGATACGAGTATTGACAATTTACAAATATTGGTAGAATGTACTGTCCACAGAGAAAATTCATTTTTGAGGTTAAATTTTCAGAATTTTTCCAACCTCCTTCCACAAAAAATCAAATACCTTAATATGTTTAAGAAACAAGATGCTATAATAAATACAAAATACGTAAAACAATGTCACATTTTATTGAACAAGCATAATAAGTTACAAAACATAACATTTCTAGCAAATAAGTGCCTGGAAACCAGAGTTAATTGTTATATACAGTATAAAAATATTCAATTTAAGAAAGTGTTATAAAAAAACCAATAGCTAGATTTTAATTGAATGAACTTAGCACCTAGGGTGGCCCTATCAGGAGTTAAAATTCCCGATGCCCCTCATCATTCTACCTAGCATTGGTAAATGTTCCATTATGAAATTATGATTAAACACCACACACATTTTTTTTTCAAAAACATTTGCAAGTTGAAATATAATAAAATCATCAAAAAAATAAAAATGGGGAACATATTTTAACTTATTTTTAGAACTTGTGTTGGATTTGAAATCATGGTTCATAAGGTTGATTCTAAAGAGGAAATAAAAAAAAAACATTGTGCGTCCTCTTTGTGTTCCAGGTGATCATTAAAAAACTATTTACTTTGCTTAAGACAACGTTGAATTTTTTGGTAATACTATTTCTTTGGGAACATATATTAAAATTAGACAAAAAAAACATTCACATTAATTGACAAAATATTGAAACAAATTATTTGTTGACTACTTTAAGCCAGATTTACTTATATCAAAATCTTTAAAATCCAAAAAAAAAAAACTGTATGATTTTCTAAAATTTTAGCATCAGCTACCATTAACTTTTGACATTCATAAAGCAACAAATATTTTTTAGCAAAATATCCTGAAATATAAGAACACATTTTCTTCAACACTATCTAAGATATTTTTAAATGTATCCACATCATGTTGTACACTTTCCATTACACAGTTTTCAGAGCTTATGATGTCTAAATAACTTTATTGAGTTTTGTAACAAGATGTTGTAATAAATGCAAAAAAACTCAAAAAATAATGTAACAATTTTATGGAACAAGCATAATAAAATACAAAACATTGTTAATACATAACATTTCTAACAAACACTACCTACTAACCAGATTTGTTATATATAGTATAAAAATATTTAATATAAGGGAATGTAGTTTTAAAAAAAATCCATGTCTGAGGGGGGGGGTCAGAACAGAATGCTCCTTCATGCCTAGACTGGCTCCTACCATGAGTTAAAACCCGACAAACTTCGCTCATACTGCCCAGCATAGGAAAAGGTTCAATTTGATATTATTATTTCTGATTATATATTATAGGCAGAATTTTTCTTTTTTGGAAAAATATTTATCAGCTTAAAACATATAAAAATTATAAAAAAATATCATAAAAATAAAAAAGTTACAAATGCAAAACATAATTCAATTATTTTAGAACTTATGTTGATTTTCCATTGTTGTTTATAATTTTGATACTGAGCTAAATCTTTAGTGTGACAAAAAAAAAAAGTTATCCTTGCTCTTTGTCATCTAGTTGTTTAAAAATATTTAACATTTAAATTACTAACTATTATAAATACATTAAAATACTAACTATACAAATACATTTTACTATAATCAAATTTACTAACATCATATTCTTTAGAAAATAATAATAAAAAATCTGTATGATTATCTAAAGTTGTAGAATCATTTATGAGTAACATTCTGCATTCTATGCATTCATGATAACAAAATAACCTGAAATATAAGATAAAATATTTTTCTCACAGTCTCCAGAGCTTATGACATAATTTCTTTTAATCAAAGGAACTGAAGTTAGTTAGGTGTATGTATAATCATTCTGCCATTTTTTAAAGATGATGATCTTTTAAAAACAAATGCAAAAAGCAATTTTTCAAAATATAATATGACAGTATGTATATATATGTAATGATAACTTTGAAACAGACTCATTATCAGAGTACACAAAGAAAATCAAAAATTTATTTTCTGAAATCCAGTAGAAAATGCTGCATTGTTAAAGCATCTACTGAAACTATGATCAATAGAATTATTCGAGGTAAATATAAATCAATATATATAATATAAATTAGTTCTTCGTAACATAAATGCAATTATAAACTTCATTTATGAACTAAACTTGTAAGGAGTGGAGTTTAGATTTTTATGGCGCAAGAGCCAGCTTTGACTATGCTGCGCCAAGACATATGGTAGTAAACTTGAAAGACTGAGTTCTATCAAATTTTCAAATCACAGAGTAAAACTTTTTTTCCCATTATTCCAAAAGTTCCTTGTTATTCTATGAACTATATTACACGTAGATACTATTCCTCTCAGTTATCCTGTAGACTGCAAAAATCTCAAAGTTCCTGAAAAGACAAACAAAATTCCACCAGAATCCATTTCTATAACATAAATTTCCTTATATTAAAAACACTACTAAATTGTTATGCATTACTATTAATAAAATATTCACTTCAGAGGGTCTTTAACCAGGACTAATAATTAGAATTCTAAGTCATTAACAATAAAATTAATTTTTTTTATTTAAAATTGTGATAATTAAAACAGATCAAAATATTTTAAGATTCTAAATAAAGTATTACCTAATATGTTTATCAGAAAAGCTTTCTTTTATTTATACAAAAGAGTATTCACAGTTTAATTTTCATCTGGAAAATCTCTACATTATTAATTAAAATTAATAAGAATCAAAAATATATTCTTAAAATAGAATTTAAATTTGCAAAAAAAAATATGTTATATACAGTTAAACTGATTTATTTATAATATACACATACTTATAGCAGCAAATAAATTTAATGAAACATTGTAATATGAGTAATAATATAATATATACGTATTGTAATATAATCAATTAGTTAACATTAACTCGACTACAGAGTTTCTTATTGAGTTCTTTTATTTAATAGCATTTCACATTAGACCATTTTTAAATTAGAACGCTTAATACACAACCCAAAATTACTTTCAGCAAAAATAACAATTTTCATACTGTTCCATAATACAAAGCAAAGAAGGTATTATAGCTCGTGGAAATCATAACAGTTAATAATAAATATTTCCACAGTAATAGTAAAAGAAAGTGATAGCTTTTAAGGTTATTTTTATTCCCAAGTCATATTATTGCGAAATAAATCTATAAAAATACAGGAATGCATGCATTTTTCCTATATTGCATATGGCGTTAACAGTATTATTCCATTACGATGAGAAGTTTTAGTCAGCGGAAATAGCACGAAGAAAAACCTAAACAACGTTATTTTATTTATAAAAGTGAATGTTACAAGCTTCTGATTAACTTCAATCGACTTTGATTGATATAAGTTAGGAAACATGCATTCAACTTACCTGTTCTTATCAAGATCGACATCGAACAAGCACAACAAACATGGCGACGACCTTGGTGTTCCGTTTGAAACAGCGGCGCGATTTAAAGTGGCTAGTTCTCTTGGATTCCACTGGGGGCGCTGAAATAAACCCCGGAGTGAGACCTCTTATTCTTTTTCTCTGTGGTATATGTATCTGCTGTTACAGTTAGGTAAATTGTTTATATATGATAACTTTTGTATACGACGTTTTTTGCTTCACGTTTTCTGCATCGATGTATAGGTTTAGTGGGCTGGACACACACGAACATGCCACATATAGTTACCAACAGAAAAAAATGTGATTTTTCCAAATGTACGCCTGTCCCTTTGAGTGTCTGACCCTGAGCCTGGCAAATGCTAATTTTAAAGGGAATTGTTACCTTTTGAACTGGGATGGTAAATCCTTCGGTATTATCGGAATGCGTAGAATTTAGCACTCTCACCTCTCGCTATGCCAGTCATATCAGTAGCTAACACGACTTTTGGTCCTAAGTGTGTAATTTGAAACCGTGTGCCATTGCGCAGTCTCGGTACATGGAGGTTACGTATGAATAGTTCTGGTACACCGAATTTTAATCTCAGCTTGTCGGAAGGTATCCTTGACAATTCTATGTGGTTGAAGAACTCTACAGGATATGATTTTACTTGTTATTGCCCATTACCGTATCTACAGATAGATATTCTGTAATACATCCCTCCATTTGTGAAGCATTTTTTTCATTTATCTGACCTAAACTTTCATTACTCAGTGCCAAAATTATCCAATCAACAAACAATCTCTATTCATCTTATTAGCTTGTAGGGAAGGATAAACTTTGCTTATCAGTTCCTCTGTACTGTGAACAATTTTGAAAAAGTCCCAATTTAATACACTGTTTGAATCTCTAGCAAACGCCAAATCTATTTGGCAACTGTATGAAGCGCCAAGTTCGAATCAGTTCTTTCTTTAGTAAACAAAACGTTGAATTCCGTGTTCATTGGGTTTATGCAATCCTTTCTTTTTAAATCAGTTGAAAAAAGCTCTTAAAGCATTAAAATGCGAAATGGAACTATTGTAATTAGCTAAATCGTTTGGTTTAGAATTTAACCACCAGTGATTATCCAAATCGGTTGGTTACAAATTTAACAGCCAAACAAATCTTGGATGCCGATAAAAAGAGCGTTAAAGAATTATTTTGGCAACCTTTCCACTAAATTAGGCTCTTATTTTAAGTAAACGCTGAACGATATTTTCCTTTAGTTATAATTTACTTTAGTTTTTAAATTTTAATCCAAAAACTCTTGAAACTATATCATATCTATCATTAGTTTTCTGTCCCGGCGTCTATTTTTCAGTTATTATTCCACAAATTAATTATTTATTTCTTTTCTCAGCAAGATCACGTGATGCTTGACTTTAAAAATAAGTCATTACAAATGCTTGCGCTTTTCTGAAGGATCACGTGACATTGCATTTTGTTTACGCATTCCTTAAGGATCACGTGACAGTTGATTGAAAAATAAAGTAATAATCTTCGTCGCAAATCGCTTGTTAATTATTTAATTATCTGTAATTAAAAATAATGAATTTAACATGATCTCACCTACCCTATGTCCGTTCCTGGGTTTCAAGCTACATCTCTGCCAATTTTCATCCAAATCGGTTTGGTAGTTTTGCAGTGAATGCGTAACAAACAGACAGACACACTTTCACATTTATTACATTACTAGCTGTTACCCGCGACTTCGTGCGCGAAGAATTTGAATTATTCTTTCCTTTAATTCACGAATGTAAATGCTTTGTTGCATTTTAAAAGGGGAAAGTAAAAGTTCTGACGTTTGATAATACTTAATTGGACGGCTGACAGGAGTGTACTGTGCATGTATGCTGATATAGTTATGTGAATTGTTTATCTATGCTAATATACTTTTGTATACCACGTTATTTGCACGGATGTAGAGGTTGTGTGGCCTGGACACACGTGAACACGCCACATATAGTTGCCCATGCGAAAAATATGGTTTTTCCAAATGTACGCCTGCCACTTTCAGTGTCTGGCCCTGAGCCTGGCAAATGGCATTTTTAAAGGGATTTGTTACCTTTTGAACTGAGATGATAAATCCTACGGTATTATCGGAAGGCGTGGAATTAAAACACTCTCTCTTCTCCCTATATCAGTCATAATAGCAGCTTTCATGACGTTTGGATCTAGGTGTGTAATTTGTAACCGTGTCCCATGGCACAGTCTCGGTATATCGAGGTTACGTATTAGTAGTACTGGCACACCGACTTTCAATCTCGGCTTGTCGGAAGGTGCCCTAGACAATTCTAAGATGTTAAAGAGCTCTACAGAATATGATGTCCCTTGTTAATGCCCATTACCGTATCTACAGATGGATATTCTGTAATATCTCACTGTGAAAATTAAACAAAACATAGAGAGAATAATTCACTAACGTCATTGGATCACTGTGTAACCGTATTAAAAGCTGTAAATGCTATCACAATAGGAAACCGGAAGTGTAAAGTCTCCTTTGTTGTTTATGGTCAAAGAAAGCAATATTTTCTTATATTAACTTTAACACAGGCAAAAGCCCGCGTTTGAAACAGTAATTTGGCTTGAATTTATTTCTATAAAAATAAAAAGTATTGTTAGAAATTACGTTAAAAATATATTTTTAAACTTTAATAACAATAAGAGAAAACATTACATCGCAATGGAATTAATAGCATTAAAAAGATCAATTTCTGGTCTTTAAAATGGCATAAAAATAATTGTTGTGTAATAAATATGTCAGAAGTTATTAGCAAAAAACGTCTAGGCATTAGGCTTAAAAGCGGAGAAACTATCTTACCCAATTTAAATATCTTAAGAATAATTAACTCTAGAGTTGAAATGCTTTGACCTAGAAATATACTCTAGGAATGCTCAATGTATAAATTTCATGCTCATACATTCCTGCATTTAGGAGGGAGTTCTGCCAGCCGATGACGGACAGACAGATACGTATAATTTCTGCCTTAAACACATATTTTAGGAACATAAGCAAGAATTTTTTTTTCAGAATAAAGATAAATTAATTCAAAATCCTGCTCATTCCTAGCAAGGTAGCCATTTCAGTTTGCGTTATTTAAATCAATCCCGTAATTAAAATTCTTAAACTTTGAAATGGAATAAAGCCAGAGGAAAAGAAATGCAGAAATAGATGGATATCATTGAAAGGCTAATTTGAACTTTGGATGCTTAAAATAATGTATCGGACAGATGATTTGGCGGAAGAAGAAAAGGATCTGCATGATGGATGATTTTAAAATAATTTATTTCCACATGTACCATTTCCCTGAAGGATCACATGATGACAGTTGATTGAAAATGAGTAAATCTTCACAAGGAATCGCTGGAGTCAATGGGCTTTATTAATTATTTAATTATTTGTCTATGGTCAAAATAAGGTGTACTTATTATATATACTATATATATACCATATATATATATATATATATATATATAATGAGTTCAATTTGTTGTAGACATAAAGATAAAGGAACCCAGGTTATTAACTTCTTTTTATTTCATTATAGGAAATTGTGGATACTTACGTACATCTCATATAGCAGAAGTTTTAGTCAAAAGGCCGATATATCCTACCATTCTCTCAGGTCATTTTAACACTTATAGACACGTGATCAAGTAGAGGAGAAGGAATTCTTCTTTTTTAAGTAAAATTACGTAGTGTTTTAAAGGAAAGAAGTATGGCGCCAACAGTGCTTCGTTTCACTTGATTTATATGGGCGCGTGGAGATGGTAATAAAATGTTCTTTTAGTAATAAATGTACCGACGCAAGGATTTTAGTATACCTCCCAGCGCGGAGACAGAGACTGGGAAAGAGTGATTTTGGGATACATTAGTTTACTAAAGTATATAATATTTAGGATTTTAAGTAGATTAAATTATTACATATATGGGGAGGTCCTGCTTTTCTATCTTCCTTTATATAAGTATATGATTATACAATGATTTATTTATTTAGAGAATAAGGACAGAATAATTTCACAATCAAATTTATTTTCCAGGAAAAGTGGAAGCGATTCTTCTTCACTATAGACAACCTTTAAGTTTTAAAAGAATTAGGTTGGATGCTGTTTGGGCATGCCCGCATGAATTTTTTTGCAAAGGCTCTATGTCTTTAGTCACAGGCTCAATTCAAACTGTATCTTCAAGTAGGGACTCATTTATTATAATTCAAATGAAATGTACTTGTTGCATTCTATATTGTGGGATATCTTACGGAGGATGGAAAGTGCATCAGGTGGGAGACAATGGGTATCATTTGGATGCCAGTCTTGTGGAAGGGTGCAGCAGAACAAAGATAATAGTACGTTTCTAGAACTTTAAAGACGATAAAATATTTTATCCCTTGGACAGGATTTATCACTTTTCGACCTGGATACCATACAGAATGCTAAATTTAGATTTATAAGGTAAGATTAAGTAATGCAGAACGGTAGAGTTGGTTCTGATAAAGATGATAGGAAAGTTTTAGAATTTTACTAACTTTGCCGCGCGCTCATACACTTGTAAAAATTTCATCTATGAGGTACAAGGGCGGTGACCAGCATTAGAGGTCAAATCCCTAACACCTTGCTTGTTAAAATTATTTGCCCGAAGAACATTTTCTAATGCGTATTGATTTTTTTTTTATAGATGTGGCCAAACTTGCAGTAATTTTCAGTACCTGATAGTAAATTTGGAGGAGTTATTATACTCATGAGTTCCCATTACTTACAATGATTGCCATCAATTTTTGGAAGCTCCATTATAGTTCTTACATTAATTTTCCTGGCCACTGACCATAAATTTGGAGGATAAACCGTACAAAGGTTTGTTAGCTATGGACGGTGCCCGTAATTTTAGGCTCTTATTATAAAGTTACAAGTTTCCTTGAACACCGCCACAGTTTTGACAACCATTATAAGACTGAAACGCCCTTCCCAACAGCTGCGCCTGATTTTGGGAGTTATTTTGTAAAGTATTCGTTACTTGCAGATAGCTCCTTTAAAATATAGAGTTTTCCAGATAGATTACTCATTATGTTCTGGATAAATGCTCACAGTTTTAAAGTTATTAAATATAAGTACCTCTAACTACAGCTTTGACCCTAGGATTTTGGTTCATGACCACATAAAATGGCTCGATTTGGATGTGACCTCTCAGGAGAAAACCGCCCCTGGTTTCCCAGTATGGAATCCAGTTTTGGAAAATTTTATCAATACAAAATCTCATTGAATTTTGGAGATTCTTTTAGAAAGTGGAGGTGGTTTCCCACAAGCCCTACTCATGTAGGAATGATTGTATTAAGGAAGAGCCCATTAGCAGGTACTGGGGTTTCTTAAAATAATAGCATACAATATAATCAAATTAATTATACTTGAAAGGAATGAGAGCCAAGAAACAAAGATATCTTTAAAACTTAGATACCTTGTAATATTTAGGTACATCATTTCAATATATGTATAGTATTAGAATTAGAACACTAAACTTTTTAGTATACAGGTGATTGCTTTTATAGTCTTTCAAAGAGGAATCTTAAGATGAGGATGATACTATAACTTCTATGCAATGAGGCATTAGTTAATGGCCTATACATTAAAACTGTTTATAACTAAAATTAGATTTGGCTTTAGAATTGTATTTTTTCTTTTCCAGTTGTCTCTTTTCCATTGTGGGAGGCTGTATATTAAATTTAACACGATTAGCCTCAATAGTTCTTACAATTCTTCAACATATTTTAAAAGTACTCAGGTATGCAATTCTTATAGCACAGTTAATTATACAGATTATAGATCTGTCCCACTGATGACAGATAGAGAGGTACTGTTTTATCTTTTCCAATTATATATTAGATTACAAACATAAACAGTGAACAGATCATACAATTATAATTGCCCATGGATAGAATTAAACATTAAATTATAGAATATAATCTTAAAATCTCGGTAGAAATTGTAACCGAATAACAGGTAAGACAATTCAATTAGATAAAACAATTTCTTAAAGTAGCTAAAAGAAACCTGTATACAAGACATTTATACACATAGCAGCAGGTTGTAAGATATACAGCCTGCTTGAAAGAAAATTTACAGCGCATGGTACCTATGGGATCAGACTTCATGATGAAAAAAACCACCCTGACTTGAAAAGTTTTAGAAACAAAGATACACGTTGTAGTTTTATATTTTTTTTTGTAATAGTGGAAAGGATATCAAAACAGCAATAAAAAATGGTAGCATGAAATCCATTAT
>BGPR01043993.1:0-12761 GCA_013235015.1 Araneus ventricosus | reverse complement strand
CTAGAACACGTTATAATAGTGAAAAAAACAGTGTGGATAAAAAAAAGTTAAAAATAAGAAAAACCTTGTTCTGAAAGAAAATTTGGGAAATGTTGAGAGTAAAAATACAAAAAAAAAACCAAGAAAACTTTTGATTCTGATGAAGAGCATGACGATGAAAATTGTCTGTTCATTTACTGTTTAAATCCATACGAAGAATCAAAATCTGGCGAAGAGTGGGTGCAATGCATCGAACGTAAGAGGTGGGCTCATGAGGACTGTATTACCAATGGCAATTCAAAACATTTTGTACGTGCAAATTGTGAAAGTGATTTTAAAAACTATTAGGATTTACCGTAATTCTTTATAATGTATTATGTACTTTTTGAAATAAACTAGATTTCTTTGTATTTAATTTGTTGTATCTTAATCACTGTAAGCCTTCTATTTAATTATTTTTGGTGGTGTGTAAACGTGCCCCAGGCATTGTGTAAACTTGTCCCGGTCATGGGGCAAGTTTACATGGTGACATCATGGTAGAGAAGATGGTATAATCACAAAAATATAATAATTTAAAGTACTTAAAAATATACACTAGATGCCTTAAGGTCTAACTAATTAATTGGTAATGACAATGAGAAAATACTTTAAAGCCTTATTATGGAAAAAATAAGAGTTTAAAAAGTGTGTAAACCTGTGTAAAAAGTGTGTAACTATTATGTACTTTTTGAAATAAACTAGATTTCTTTGTATTTAATTTGTTGTATCTTAATCACTGTAAGCCTTCTATTTAATTATTTTTGGTGGTGTGTAAACGTGCCCCAGGCATTGTGTAAACTTGTCCCGGTCATGGGGTAAGTTTACATGGTGACATCATGGTAAAGAAGATGGTATAATCACAAAAATATAATAATTTAAAGTACTTAAAAATATACACTAGATGCCTTAAGGTCTAACTAATTAATTGGTAATGACAATGAGAAAATACTTTAAAGCCTTATTATGGAAAAAATAAGAGTTTAAAAAGTGTGTAAACCTGCCTCGGTCTCCTCTATCAATCAAAAAAAATGTAGAGCAATACTGAACTCCAGCGGTTCCCAACCTATGGGCCGCAGAGTGCTAGTCAAATCTCGAAGTCAGGGGAGCTTTATGAGTCTTCACTCGTTTTTTTATTTATATCATAAAACAATATGTTTTTAATGCTTTTATAGTAAGCTTTACTAATTACTGACATATCCGTGCATATAATATTTATATAAATATATGTGTTCAAATTTTTTTACTTGCATATTTAGTGAGTGGGCCTCAAAATAGTTAACACAGTAGATGGTCCGCGCAACCAAAAGGTTTGGGAACCTCTATTCTACTCTAATATCTCAATACTATACCTGTAAATTGAGTTGGGCCATGGTCACAGTATTTAAGCTTATTTTAAAGATATATCACCTGAGATTTGTGGTATACATTGTCCTGGTGCATATTAAAAGTGCTGGGAACGCTTTCCACTAATATTATGTGGGAGTTTGGAGAAATGATGTCAGCTCAGGGTTTACCTTCACCATTTAACTACTGTTCAAATATACAATGTCCATACCGAAATAGCGTCATAAAACTTTAAAACTTGATACTGAACTAACATTTTATCAATACAATTTCTTTGACTACTTATCAAGTATACCTTATGAATCTATAATACTTCTATATATTCTATGAAATTTCGATAATTGCATAGTTATCTTTGTAAAGAAACTAAGATCATGGATTGCAGGACGAATTTTTCATTAAAACCTCATGTATAAAAATGCTGATTCACGCATGCTTTAAAGGTTCAAAAACTGTCATTAACTGATATAAATATGTATTCGTTCAGTAAAATAAAATTAAAAAATATGTTATTCATTATCTTTGAAACAAATTTGTTAAATATTTAAAAATAGAGTTGTGATTTCAGATATGTATAAAAATCAATCTATTATATCACCTGTTCCAAAGATTTTTTGTATTCTTTGCCTTTTTAAAAATGTGTTGCACTGCGTCTACTATATTTGGAAATGTGAAATGTGTATTATTCAGTACATCTCAATGATACCACACAGACAATGTTTCATATCTGAATTTATTCTTTAGTTTTTTCAGCTTTTTAAAATCAATATTAACTGAATTGCATATTCTCTATCCTTGTAACTTCATATATATTACCAACCTCAATGCTTAAAAATGCAGATAGAACAGTGCATTATACCTGACAGAAAAGACCCTTTCTTGAAATGAATGATTGAGAAATGGATCATTTTTCAACATTAATCGCTTGATTCTGCATCAGAAGTAGGAGAAGGAGACATCTTCTATTAAAATCATTCCATTTTTCTGAAGGTAATTAGCAAGTGGTCAGGAAATACGGTGGCCATTATAGTTTTTCAAGCAATTACTCTTTGTCGGAACTCAGTATTCCTAATCATTAAGAATCACATAACAAGCAATACGCTACTGACTCCTTTGGGATATCTAGGGGAAGCTAATTTATCTTACAGAACGGTAATGAAGCAGGAAAACTAAAAATAACATCATCAAAATTACTGGGATTTCAAGCGGGCAATCGTTTCCATTTAAAGAAGCATTTGAGACTGAGTTCAATGAATGCAAGTACTGCTATGAATCCAAAAGAAAATATTACATCGTTTCGAGACATTTTAACGATTCTATACCTGTGTAGAATCGATGATTACAATGTTTCTGAATATCTTTTATCAATTTTTCCCGTTTCTTTTTCTCGGTCTTCGGTACTATAGCTCAAATTAAATGAATTATCACACAATATTAAAAATATTTATTACATAATTCTATTACGGCATTAAATTATAAGAATGCAATTTTGCATACTAGAAGCAGTTTTCTTCTTTGTAACATCGTTTGCATGTATTCATAAACACTACAATGAATACCTATTAAAAATAGTCTGGCGTTAAGGAATTAATGATGCATTGGTTTATGTCCTGAAATTTGAATATTTAATTATTTTTTAATTAAAAATTCTAAATAGACTTTAAAAGTGAATCATTGCTTAGATCGCAATGGCATCGAAATCTAGAGTTACACAGGAATCAGTTCCCCAAAGGCGCCCTGTGAATTGAAATCAAGTAACTCAAATATGCATTTTACCTGGAAAAAATCACGTTAGTCATATATATAACAACCGTATGCCAATACATATAGTGTAATTTTTAATATCACACATATAAGTAAACCTTTAAAAATTCAAGAAAGATTGCATACATAAGTTAATTAAAAAAAACACAATTGTTTCTAGATTATTTCATTTTCATTTGTTAGAATAACGTTCCTATTGTTTTACTTTGATGATGATACATCAACATAATATGTATTATTATAATGATATATAATAATATTATTATTATAGTATTATATATTTTATAATAATATAATATTATATATCTTATAATAATATAATATTATATTTTATATTATTGTTAATTTATATGTTAATTTAAGACACTATTCTATCCGTTTTCTTAAAATCTTGACTTTTTTCTAATTAATTTTGTAGAAGTTGAAAAGAGATTGTTTTAGGCAGTCCATCAAAAAAAGATTATCTCACGTTTTACTTAACTCCTTATAAATGCTGAAATATGGAGGCAAAGACAAAATTCTTAAAAAGTGGAATAATTTTTTCTAAAACAAGGAATAGAATGAATGTGATTCCAAGAAATGTATGAAAAAAGAAACCTTTTCGAATTTCTTGGTATTTTCATGTTCAGTATTTTTAAGATTTTTTAAAACTGAAATTTTAATTTCGTGTAAATAGAAGCATTTCAACATATTTTGTTGGGTTTAAAGATATTATACATTTCGAGGGTTAAATATATTGGAAAATTTTCAGATTATTTTGAACAGCAAACTAATTAAACAATTCAGTTTTTATATTCAAGTTTATTCGTCGTATTATGCAAACAATTAGCACTGTTTTACTAATGGATCATTTACATTATCATTACAAACATTAATGGTAGGTCAGACATACAGAAATATTTACAAACAATAGAACATGGGGCAGGAAATGAAAACAGGGAAAGCTTTGCCAGTGAATTAAGTAACAGAAAAGGATAACGAGATAAAATTTTCAACAGTTGTCTGATGGAATATAAATTTATAATGGCACAACAACCCAGTTCAGTAAATAACATGAGGACATCGTTTCAGACGGCAAGTCTTTTGATGGCTTGCTTTAAGTTCTCGAAAGGTTTGATGTTGATACTTTGTCCTAATTATCACTATTCGTCATTTTCATACGATTTGTAATTAATTCTGTTATTCATGGATCGTGGTTGTTGTGCTGTTGCAAATTTGTACTCCATTAAATATGTGTTTTACATTTAATCTGGTATATCCTTTTCTTTTACTAAATTCGGTGAAAAAGAGCTCCCTGTGATAGCCTCCCTTTGCTTTTCCTACCCCATGTTCTATCGAAAGAATTACATAGTTCTGTATGCCTGACATACTCTCAAATTTTGGAAACGATATTTCTGGACATTCTGCATATTTCATATTATAAAGTATAGATGCAAACACTTAATTCTGCGTTTCCTACCTAAATATTTCAAATTCTTTGAAATTGGAGTAAAGTCTGCCGGCCAATGTTTCCCCGTTTTGGTTTTATTATATACCGAGGGAAATAATTTATATGTAGAAAAAATGTAGATAGACAAATAAATTATTATATCGAAAACATAATTTATTTTTTCTGAAATACTGCTAAGAGTACTTAAAATTTGGTTTACCATCTTTAAGACAATCATAAAGTCAATAAAAAAATAAAAATAAAATTTTTGCTAATAATGGGATAGATTAATACATGACATTTAATTAGATTTGAAAAAGGATAACATTATAATTCTGAAAAACCTGATTGTTTCAATTAATGTAATTCAGTGTGATTATATATATATATATATATTAACGCTGCGTCATCCAGTTTAAATAGACTCAGTTTTTTTACACCACAGCATACCCCCGAATTCGGAGCCAGCACGGCTCCCTGTCGGTTGGTTGGGTATGCGTGAAACTTTATTGAAAAAGCCAGAGCAAAAAAAAAGACAATACAACTTCTATAAAAAGTTACAAAAAAACAGGACATTTAAAACAAAAGAATATAATATTTTTTTAAGTTCAGTCTTTCAGGTCGTTGTGTTGTTGAATTTGAGAGGGTTCGTGCCTAGTGTATGGGAGCAGAGAGAAGACGAGTACCTAGGATTAATTGAGTCTGTGGCTAGTTGTTGTCGCCATCTTTTGGAAAAAAGAGTGTTTCGTTTTCCGCGATGAAGTGGATGAGTTTTCTGATTTTCGCCCTAGAATTGCTGTTGTTTATGACTCTTTTCCACCAAAGTGCTTCTAGGTCAGCTGACGGTTTTGTTAGGTGGTATGATGTTGTAAACAGGCAACTTGTAGCATAGTGTAAGGGGTTTCCCAGGTTTTCGCAGCCACAAGAATCGCTGTTTCTGATGTTGAATTTTTACGATATGCTGGAAACGGGCCGTGGCCCGTGATGAACATTATTTCTGGCCTTTGCCATGGAGTAGGAGTTGTCTTGACTTTAGGTAAAACGTTATGAACACCCTGCCTGTTTATCCATTGTCCCATTCTTTTTGCCAGCGGATGATGGACTCTTTTTGTAGCAGACTCTTGATATGGTTTCGTGGCGCTGGTAAGTATGTGGGGATTCCCTCCTGTGTTGCCTTCTTGGCTAGTACGTCCGCCGCTTCATTACCGCTGTAACCGACGTGAGCCCTAATCCATCCAAGTTTAATGTTTGTTGATTTTAGTAATATTTCCTGTTTGTTGAGCAATAGGGCTCTTGGTGTCAATTGAAGCAATTGAATGGAGGTTCGACTCGCTGTCTGACCATACCTTGATCTGTTGGTCGGTCTTGCTTACCCAAAGACAAGCCTCCTGTATAGCAAGAAGCTCTGCTTGGAAGACTGTGTTGAAGGGACTAAGTTGCGCCATCCATTCGAATTTTGTTATGTCTTCTTCCATGACACAGAAGGCTCTGCCTGTTTTGTCTTCTATCTTTGAACCGTCCGTGTAAATATTCAGACCGGGTACTGGAAGGAATTGCTTTTTTAGAGATATTCTGTCTTCTAGTTGAAAAATTGCTGGGTGTAATTTGGTGGATGTTGTGCCGTCCTCATAGTTATTGGGGTTGAAGTTGATGTTGTTGCAATTAGATGTTTTGCGCAGTCTGGCTGTTCTGACGTAGGCCGCTTCCTGTTCTGCTTTGATATGGAGCAGTAAGATCCCTTCTATAACCTGTAGTGCGGCTGTTGGCGTAGTGGAATATGCCCCTGAGATGTTGAGCAGAAACTTCCTCTGAATTTTCTATTGAATCTTCCTCTGCAATAGCCTGGATTGTCTGGCTGATAGTGGATAGGCACATTCTGCAGCCCTGTGAAGAATCATCCGCTCTGCCACTGTTTTATACAGCCTTCTCCTGAGGTCTTTGTTAAGTCCCCAGTTTGTTCCGGCTATTCTTGTGATTTTTTGGTGAAGGTGAGTTAGTTTAGTTTTCATGTTGATGAGATGATCGGCCCAATTCAGATTGTTGTTTATTATTACTCCTAGGTATGTAAGGGAGGTAGATCTTTTAATTATTTGATTATCCCATTTTACTCGAGGATCACTTACTAATCTGCTGATGAGTATGGTGGTGTATTTTTCTGTAGACACCTTGAGTTGGTGTTTGTCAGTCCAGTGTTGGAATTTCGTGAAGGCCTGCTTGAGCAGTCACTTGATATGCTTCATGTTTATAAAGTTTGAATTTTGTAATAGAATTTTGTAGCATTTCCTGATGGCTAGATTTCGGAAATCTTTTACTATTTTAACACTTTTGTGCTGTCGATAACAATGCACTGTTTGAACATTCTCAAAACATAAAAAGCTCCAAGCGGCGGAGACGTCTTTTTTTCGTTTTTCAGATTCGGTTCAAAAACAGGCAATTTGTATTTACACAGGGCGTCCCACAAAAGTGAAACTTTATTTCTTTAAGAATTGTACCTAGACATATACTTCCAATTACAAAGTTTCATCAAATAAGGTAGGAATATGTGTGAAAACACTTTGGATTCAGTGAAAGTTGAATTTAAAAAGTTAAGAAAGTTAACTTTTTATACGTGCCACATAGAGAAAAAGTGTCAATAAGTGAAATTTTCCTCTTACACTCATCTATGCAAAAACAAAGTTTCACAATTCTGTCTGGAAAACTTACAGAGATGTGTTAATATTTAAGATTCAAGGGGCTGCTCACAAATTTATATGGAGACGTTTATTACAGAAATGCTAATTTATTCAACACAGAAAAAAAACGAAAAGCAATTATTTGTGAAGTGGTACATCAGCCAATCATCACAGTTTGAAAATAAATTGCCATTGAAGCATACTGTTACTCAGTTTCATTTACAGACAGCTGCAACTATCGACTTGATAGAGAATGAAAGGACAACTTGAGAAAATGGAAATTTAAGGTATAACAGGAAAATAGACGAATATTGAACAAGAATATTGAATTATTTGCTCTTACCGCTGTGCGAAATATTAAGCTTTACCTAAAAGCATGGAGACTCGTCCTTTAGGTCTGAAGAGTTGTAGAACTCAGTAAAACTATTTTAAAAACTCGTATTTCCGTTTTTATTCTTATTTGCTGACGTCTTCACTCTGAGAGTTCCATTATCAACGAGAAAAAGATAAAAACGAGAATATAAAACAAAAAATGAATGAAAAAGTAAGACAGACACAGGATGGGGCCCATGGGAAGTTCCAGTTCTTTCTTTTTTTTCATTGGCTGATTTAAAGTTTTGGATTCGCTTTCATGCTGCCTCAAGGGGAACTTGCCTGGTTACTAAATATTCGATTTTTGTTGTTAAAAGTCACTAAACTAAAAAAAGGATTGTAATTTTCCAAAATACAATTCAGATAATTACAACTACAAGTTTGAACTATTTGGAGGTAAAGCTGTTTTTGAAAAATTGTATTGAAATTGTATTGAAATTGTATTCTAGTAATATTTTTATTGCACTTCTTGTTTCTGGTTAACTAAGCCTCCCTGCTGACATGTTATCGTAGATATTTTTTGAGGGTTCCCAAGATGAACTATTGTTGTAAATACTTCATTTAATGTATTATTTGACTATTTTTTTAGATTTAACAAGACTTAACAAATAAATTGTAATTTCCTGATTCCGCCCTTTAAATAATTTTTTGAAATATGTATATTATCTTTACAATGTTATCGAAAATCTGGATCAAACAGTAGTGAGAGGTATGGAAAAGTCGTCAAAACTTTGTCTTCTTATATCTCTGTAAGGTTTGTAGATAGAAGCCTGCAATTTTGTATGTGAATAGATAAATCTGAGAAAAACATTTTACTTATTGACAATTTTGCTCTACGGGGGCCATATAAAAATTTAATTTTTGTAACTTTTTAATATCAATCCCCTTGGATATCAGAGTACTTTCATACCAATTATTGCCTTATTTGATGAAACTTTGTCATTGAAGTATATGTCTAGGATCAATACTTAAGGAAATACACACTTGTTGCACTTTTTTGGGACACCCTGTATATATATTTTCCCCTAACAACCATGGATAAAGTATTCTTAAGATTTCATCTATATAATTAAGTACAAATGAGATAGGGTTGTTCACTTTAAAAGCTAAGTTTTCTAGCCTGAAGCTAAAAGTTCAAAATAATTGGGCGCTTAATTATAACTTAATTTATTAGGTTCCATACAAGTAGCGTCAACTGATAGTGGATTAAAGGAAAGTTGATTAAAAGATATTGTGATATTTATAATAAGGAATTATAAATTAAAAGATACAAAGTGAAAACTTATTAAAATAAAAAAATACCTAATTTTAGTTCACAAATAAAAAGTGTGTTTTTTAAAACTGTTTTTGTTAAATTTATATGCAATAGATGGTTATTGTACGTGTATTCTTTCTCGTTTATTTCAGCACAGATTCTATCTCAGAATTAAAATATTTTCTTTCACTTTCATTCACATTACACATTACAATCTATGCAATATATATTGCATGGATTGTAATACAGTCAAAACCTGGTTTAACGAACCCGGGATATAAGGATCCCTTGGTTGTAACGTTTCAAATATTCTCATCGAGCTCCTATGCCAATAATGTATTTCCAAATGCCTGTAACGATATTCATAAGTCAGGAATTTGGATATAGCTCACTAAAATTTCCTCTTTTCAAGCTTAGTTTCAGCTCATTAACGAAAAATCACAACTTATTTTCATTCTTCAGAGAAATAATTGTAAGTACAATTAATTTCACAGTTTATTTTATTAATATTATTTTATTTTATTGTATGATAGCCCATTACTTATTGAAATTTAATGCAATAAAGTTGTTCAAACCAGAAGTGCATTTAAGGGTTTTAGGAAATCTTGTGTAGCCGATATTTGAAAAATCAGATATAGTGAATCCTCAGTTATACCGAGCTTCTGGATCGGTTCATTAAGGGCTCTTTGGTTTCAATGAAGGTATTCGATCAAAATATTTTATATCTGTAGATAATTAAGAAGAGCGATTTATTAACTGAAGGTTTTATCTTTCACCAAAGAATTTAAAAAAATGACGGGTGGCTGTTTTTTTTTTCAAACAGCCGCTGATGTAAAAGGCGTAGGACTACTTTACTCGCGTGACTCTATTGTTTCTCGAAGTTTCTCGGTTTCTCTTTGTTACTCGCTATTCTCTTTTGTTTCTCGAAGCTTTCTTTTCTTTCTCGATTTTCAATTTTTTTTTTGTAACTTCTGTTGTTACCCTTTATTTCTAAAATAAGACATTAGTTATGTTTTTAACATATTTAGTCACCGAGATATAGAGGATCACGTCACCAATTCATGCGTATTTTTGCGCAACTTTGCGACTCAGTAGTCGCTGAACTACATCTTCGATTTTCAACTTTTTTTGTAACTTCTGTTGTTACCTTTTATCTCTAAAATAAGACATTAGTTAAGTTTTCAACATATGTAGTTACCGAGATATAGAGGATCTCCCATACAACGTTTTTTGTGGCGTTTTGACGTGTGAATCAAATTCCTTCCCGAGACCCCAGTGGGAGGAACCTAGTCCTACGTTAAAAAATAAGGGCGACATTGGAAAACAGTAAATTTAACATTTTATTTACAAACCTGAATTAATAATTTTTAAGTGCATCAATGCACTTAACAGAAAAACTGCAATGCGACAACGCACGAGCACTGAAAAATGTAAGTTGTTAATTTTTATAAAACCAAAATTTATTTATAAGATGTTTGTCATCATCATCAACGAGAGTAGCAGGCTTGGAGTCAGTAACCACAGTTCGGTATAACGGGGTTTGATTAATATGCTTATGAAATCGATTAAAATGACATCCCTACAATAAACTATATCTATTTGGCATAAGGGAAGTTGGGGTAGATTGATTGAACATTGATACAGTTCATAAATTTTGATGATTGGAATGGCTCAAGATGTAATTATCCCCTCACATATATGCCACTTTAATTCTTATCACAGTGTCTATTTTTGGGCCATGTTTAGTCAAAAGTTAATTAACAAATGAATCAAACCGCTAATCTTCTCGTCTAAGTAAATTTTACTCTAAGTATGTGTTGTGTGATTTCTTTAACTAGTTACGTTTTTCTGCCAGGGAATCTGCTCCAAAGGTAGGAAAAAGCATTCATTTTTCTGAACTATATTAAGTTTTGAGGCTCCCTAGAGTTGTTTTTTCGTAACCACTTGTTTTAAGTAAAAAAGTCTTTTGGGGTAGATTGATACAATTGATTCCGGGGCACACTGATAGGCGTCTTGTGTGCGTATCGATGTGCCTCAACACCAGTTACTTTACTAAATCGTCTTCAGGAATGGAAAAAAAAACGTACAAATGAACTCTCAAAGAGAAACACGCAATGAAGAATTTATTTAAACAATGAAAAAGGTTTGATTTCATTGTAAAATGAAAAGTATTTTTATAAATTAAAATTTATTTTTACGAATTTATAAAAATTGGAAAAAAATTGTACGAAAAATTAATTAATATCATCGAAAAGATTATTTTGTTGCATTTACAGATGACGCGAAAATTATTTGTGTGCTTTATTATTTTCGTATGTCATCAAGGTAGAACGTGAAACTTTTCCTTAATTTTTAATTAATTAAAATTTTAAAAAACGGCTTCGAGGTACTCATTCCCTTCCTCCAAAATATTTTTAAACCCCCCCCACACACACATTCTCCTTTATTATTTGTAGAGATAAATTATTTTCTGAGCCATTTTTGTTTCATTTTTCCAGTCTCATCTAAAATAAGAAATTTTGATTAAAATAAATGTTTGTTATTTTGTTAAACTTTTAGACATTGATTTGGAATGCAGAGTTTATTGATAAAACAACTTTTATTTTAATCCAAAACTATTAATCATCAGAATTTTCGATATTTCCGTGTGTATCAATATACCCCTAGTACGGGGCGGATTGATATAAATCCAATTTTAGGAAAAAGGTGTAATATATGTTTTATTATGTCATTAATGACCAAAATTCGACTCAAATCCTATATTAGATTAACATATGCAAAAATATAGTGTATTAGTTATAATTATTACCTCTAGTAAAATCATTTTTTATCTTTACCCCCAAAAAATGTATCAATGTCCCCGCGTTCCCCCCTAAATAAAATTGCATCCAACGAAAATACAAACATTGGCATAAAAAAAATGCCATTTTTTATAAACATCCAGCAATATAATCGCTGACATTTCACATCTTTTAGAATATGGGGATCTTTCGACCCAATAAGTTTACTTGTCTCCTCCATCTGTGTGTATATTTGTAGCTAGTAAAGAAAGTATCGCAGATTCTCTTTTCCGTTTTTCTTGAATTTTCCACCAGTGTGACATATTCAATACCTTTTTATCCTTACGCCGACTTCAGAAAGTTTTTATCAGCACATAATACGCTGCTCTATTTCTGCCGAAAATCCTTTCGCGTCTGTATATCTGTACGAAGAAATGCATCCTAAAATTTTTGTAGTAGAAACATCGGTAGAATCGAAATCGAGGATTTTTTTTCTATAGATGCTTGCATTTGATGTTTTGTGCCAACATAAACACTGTATTTTTTTAAAATCAGAATCTTTAAAATTTTCTCGTAGTAATGCAAATATTTTTCTCACAATTAAAAACAGATTCATTCATCTTTCTTATTTATGATATCAGGTACCCTAACAAAATAAATGAAATTAAAATTATTTTTTTCGGTGCATAATGTGGGTGTAAAATGTCTAGTTTTGTTTTTTAAATTACCTTATCTGTTTAAAATTTCTTAGGCATAACTTTTACAAATGTGATATATTTAATGTATTGAATTTCAACATTGAGTTAAAAAATAATTTCTAAATCTATTTTTTAAATAAAAAAATTTTAATTCATAGAATTTTAATATAAATTCAACAACTCTCGCTTCAAAATGTTGAAGTTGAATTTTTTAACGATCGCAATACTTTCTCTTTATATACTTACACAAGGGAAAACAAAATTGAAATTTTACTGCACAATTAGTAGAAATATTTATCTTTCGCACAAATCAACCTTAGAGCGATGTGAAGATAATTGTCTTTCATCTTTCTAAAATATGAAATAAATAAAGAATATAAAAAAATCATAAGGCATTATTAAAAATATTATTAAAATCATGATTTCATT
>BGPR01043992.1:0-12761 GCA_013235015.1 Araneus ventricosus | reverse complement strand
ATTAAGAAATTCTCAATTAATGAAGAGATTCGCGGACAATTAAACAGTTATTGAACAAAAATCAGTAGAACATTATGCATTAGATCTGGAAACTTTAATTCAACTTGGTCCAAACCCTATCATTTGTGGCAATTTCAACGCCCAACAACAAAATTGGTGTCACCAATAATTACAACTAGAGGAAAAGAATTAATTAGATTCACTCAAATACTGTCAATGGAAATTCTTTCCCCACCATCCCCAACAAGATTCGGTTTCAACTCAGCAACCATTTTATATCATGCCGTAATAAAAGACTTCATCCCCCCCCCCTTCTATATTATTTCCCTTACAGAACTTCATTCTGACCACAACCCAGTCAAATTAACATTTCAACTAAAATTTACGACACCGCATAATAGTGTGACTACGCATACGGACTGGACCAAATTCCTAAATTACATGAAAAATAAAATTGATTATAGGCCTCTGAAAATAAACAGCAATACGGATATTGATGTTGCAGTGGAAAAAATTACCAAAAATCTAGAGAACTCACACAGATTCGCGACTAAAACGATCAAAAAATGAACTGCAACATATATACAGGCGAATATTAAAGATTTGATTAAAACACGCAACAAAACGAAAAAAGCCTGGCAAACACTAAGGAACCCATTAATTAAAACGAAATTCAACAGAATTCAGAAATTAACCAAAAATTTAGATAAGAATAGTACACAGAAAGATCAGACCGAAGAACTTGAAACGTTAAACACAGAAGACGTTACGCTTTGGAGACAAGCAAAGATAATGCGTAAGAAAGCGCAGAAAATCCCAGCGCTACTAGGAGAAAATGGATTTGCATATTCAGTCTCTAACAAAGCCGAAACTATTGCCCTAAGTCTAGAGAAGCGATTCTCATTAAACGACCTATCTCACAGAGAGAGACGGAAAAGGAGTTCAACAAATCTACAGAAAATTTCTCCCCTTCCCACTAACCGATAACCAAATAAATAATCTCAAATTCCTTCAGCCCCCTGAGGTAATCAAATTCATTAAAATATTAAGTATTAAAAGAGTATGCGGTTTTGAATGTATAACCAACAAGATGCTTAAAAGTCTACCATGCACAATGATTTTCGAGTTTACAGAAATCTAAACAATATCTTTAAATTTAACTATTTTCCAAAAGCGTGGAAGATGGGGTAGTTGTGCCAATTCTTAAATCCGGAAATACCCCACTCAGCCAGAAAATTAACGGCCAATCTCGCTACTCAACGCACTCAGTAAACTAACTGAAAACGTCATTCTAGACGAATTAAACGAGCATCTTGTTGAAGACAAAATCCATTGTCCGGTACAATTTGGTTTTAGGAAATCCTTATCTACAACGCACCATTTTCTAAGTGTAGTAGAGTTTATAACGAGTGGCTTTGAAAAAAGGTGAATGCACTGGAGCGGTCTTCCTAGACGTACAGAAAGCCTTTGATAGAGTCTGGATCTAAGGACTAATCCATAAACTTATCAAATACAAAACCCCACCCCATTTACTGCAGCTTCTAAAATCTTACCTCGAAGAGCGAAAATTCGCAGCTAAAATTGGCAACAGCATTTCCGAAGCCAAAATTATGAGAGCAGGCATTCCGCAAGGAGGGAAAATCTCGCCGAGGAGGAATATTATCACCGAAGTGGCGAATGGAAACTTCGCATTTTGATAGAGACCAAGCTTTTAATTGACATTAAAATAAAGAAAAATTATGAATAGAGGCATTTTTTATACAAATCTTGAAATGAAATTTATTTTCACTACCGTACATAAAGCAGAAAATAATTTTTGTATTATGTGTAGATTCCACTTCAAAGATATTATGGTCAATGAGTATAATTCAAACATCACATTTCAACTTATTAATTGCAGCAAAAAAGAACTTGACAAAAGAATTTTAGCCTCAGCTAAGAAAATTAAAAAATATATCCTTTCGTTTTCCCTACTATTAATTTTCTCGAAAATCCTTTAAAATTCGGATTTGTTATTTGTTGCTCAGGCAGTTACAATTTTTATTTTTGAAAATTCTTCTTTAATATTCTCAAAAAATTGAAAAGGAACAAAACTTTTTAATTAGTAGTAACATTGAAATTCTAAACTTTCTTAAAAATAATAAAATTCATAGCATCAACACTTTTGACTTCGAGAATCTTTTCAGCAGCCTCTCACGTGACAAATTATTTTATGCCTGCATTAATTTATATGACTTATACCTTAACTCCAATTTCATAGATAAAAATAGATGGCTAGAAATTTGAAATATTAACATCTGTGAAAATTATCTCTTCAATGCAATCAGCAACTGCATACACAATGAAGTGGTCTTCCAACGGGTACTAGTTTTTCCAGTGCACTGGCGAATGTTTTACTTCACAAATTCGAGAGAGTATTCAAAAAAATTACCTCATTTCTGCCTATCGTTATATTGATTACCTGATTGTATTTGACTTTGATAACCTTGACTGTTTGATTGACTGCTATCTGGAAGAACGTAAACTGAATAAAACCAATGAGAATAACAGTAACTGTAATTATTTAGATCTAGTAAATTAAAATTTTAGGTTTATGAATTTCGGTTGGTATCTAGAACAAAAGAAATAACTTTAATTTTAGGCTTTTTCTCTTTGTCATTATCATACTAATCTCAACATAAAAGTCATAAAAAAATATCATCCACTCTCAAATCAAAAGAATCAAAAATATTTGCAACAACCATTCTGCTAGCGTCAAGGCCATTGACAATTTAAATATTAATTTGCAGTTAAATGGCTATCCTGTACATTTCTTTAAAATTAAGATTTAAACTATTTTTTAATCTGTCAGGTTTTATTTAATTTTTTACTTCTTAATTTCTTCATTGCACTGGAGGTAGCTTTAGTACTCATACCACAACTTCTGACATTTTTGTAAAGTCTCTCCTGCAATTTTTTTAAATTTATGAGAATAAAAAAGGAAAATAAATATTGTAAAATGCATAGAAACAATAAAATTATTATAAAATCTACAAAAAATCTCTATGAAAAATCAACGAAAAAATTTAAGTCTTTAGTTCCCTCACTAGATGGAGATAGGTGAGTTCAACTATGAACAAAGTTGACTTTGGAAAGTCGTTTTTCTTCTTCCACTTTAGAGGTAAGACATTTTAAGCCCTTCTTTTCAGCCTATGTTTAAAAGACTGCTTTAAATTTCTTCTTTATGGATAAATGTTTTTCTTTCCAATTTATTCCGGATAGGGTTAAGGCCGCAGAGGAAAATTCAAATTAAATTTAGACCTTAAAGTCTTTTTCCTCTACAGAAAACCTATTTTGATTTTGAATCTGCATTTATGAATGGCTTCTGATGACGTCATTCACCGGATTCTCATTTCTCCTCGTTTGTTATTATTTTTGTATTTTTAACTCTTACACAATCAAATCTTCCCTTATTTCTTATTTATATCTCTCTTAATAAGCCTTGCATCTTTTTTATTATCTACGTATTCATTTAAACTTACGTAAAATTTAATGATTTTTTCATTAGAGTAAAAAAAAAAAACATTACACTTCTTTTCATGTTTTATTTATTTAGTACATAAATGTCCCGTATCAATCGTTTGCAATTATGGCAACCCTAGTTATCTGAGAACCAGAGTCGATAATTTAAATTGTTACAATTTGATATTAACCAAATTCTTCAAATACAGGTATAAATGAAATAATCGTATGAAAACATTCTTTGCAAAAAATCACATCACAATGTTTTCAAAATGTTCACCATTGGCACAACAGAGGTGGCGCAAACGAAGAATGAAATTTGCCATCACATTTCGTACTGTCTCAACAGAAATGGATTCACATGCCACACAGATCGCCGATTCAAGCTCGTCCAGCGTGGCGGGATGCTTCGGGTAGACAATGTCTTTCAATGTGCCCCACAAAAAATAGTCACAGGGAGTCAAATCCGGCGAATATGGAGGCCAATCCATGCCGGCACCAGTAAATTTGGGATATTCCAAAGCAATGACTCGATTCCCGAAGTATTCATCAAGAAAGCGAAACACTTGTTCGGTACGATGTGGTCGGGCTCCATCTTGCATAAACCATTCAGTACGTGGTCCATCCTCTAACACTTGCTGTGTGGCGACAAATTGTTCCAAAATTGCAACGTAACATTCACTAGTGACCGTTTCTCGAATGAAAAAAGGGCCAATAATGCCTCTGCTGCATACTGCAGCCCACACAGTAACTTTAGGAGAATACAGGGGTTTCGCTTCACACCAATATGGATTTTCGGAACCCCAAAATCGCCAGTTCTGTTTATTCACGAATCCATTCAGGTGGAAGTGTGCTTCATCTGTAAACCAGATGCAGCCAACATCAAATCCTTCACTATCAATCATTGTGAGCATCTGATTAGCAAAGTCAACCCTTTGTTGCACAGCTCGTACGGGTATGGCCTGGTGAGTTTGAATTTTGAATGGAAACATGTGTAGGCTCTTTCTCAGTATTTTCTGCGTGCTAGAACGCTTCAAACCAGTCTCAGATGCAATTCTACGGACGGATGACATTGGATTTTGCTGAATAATTCCAGAAGCTGTGGCGACATTTTCAGGCGTAACTGCAGTTTGCTGGCGGCCAACATTCCCCACTAGATCATCAGTTACGCTGCCTGTTCGTTGAAATTTGGCGAAGAGCGTACGAATGGTTTTCGCATCGGGTCCTTTTAGAACATTAAATCGTGCTTGAAAACTGCGCCTTGTTGCCGTAGGACTCTCATTTAACCTGTGGTACTCTAGCACCAGAAAAACGCGTTGTTCAATGGAGTACATGGTTTTAATCTCTTCCTTCGGTACGCTAACCTCCTTTCACGCTTCAGTAGTGGAACTGATCGCTCTGGGCTTCCGATCACTATTTATACTAGGCATTAAGTATGGCGATTACAGCGCCATCTATTTGCAGCTTTTGTAACTATTATTTCAAACTGCTGTATAAAATTCTTACAGCTTTCACAATAAACATACCGTTTACTGCATTCCTCTATCGATCTTTGTTTTCGAGATATTTAATTTTGAAATCAGGGAGTCCTTTTCTGGACACCCTGTATAAATTTTCACTGAATACATCTTGAATCTTTTACCTTTAAAATTTAAGACAATTGCATAGTTTCTTTAAATATCCCTTTATATTTGTGAAATGAGCCGGATTTTTTCCATAATCTTTTCGAAAATTAAAAGTTCAGGTTATCTTTTTAAAAAGTTTTGTCTTTGAAATAAAATATTTTATTCGATTTCGCTTCTTCTTTAAAATATAATGAAAGGTCAGAAATTCTGCAAAGCATTTTAATCGAATCAGCTCATCCATATTCTAATGCAATTTAGTTTAATTTCAATTTTATTTATGTCAATTTTAAAACTGCTTCAGTATTAGCTTATACATTATATAATTATCTTTATTGATAGCCATCACGTGAACCTTGTTTAAAACGTAATTCTGATTTGTGTCACTTCGAGCACTGCTATCACTCAAAACACAGATATGCTCATTGAAGTTATTTATGGATAGGGATGTAGAAATTTGAATTTAAAAAAAAATGGTTATCAAAAGGCAACCTTTGATCACAATGAAAGAAGAAATACGGCAATAAAATCATATAAAAGAAAATTTTGAAATTATTCTGTTAAAACAGTATGGAAATTTCAGTATGAATAGATTCTAAATATAGTACCAGTTTATAAATAAAATTTTAATTTTTAAGAAAAATAAATTTCTTCGTTTAGAACTTAATTTTCTAATCGCTTTAAATTCATGAACGTGTTTGGGATCATACCAAGCGCAGACATGCAGAAGATTATTTTTAAGGGCTTCAGCTCTAAGTGATTGGTTTAGTCTTGGAGGGTTTGGCCGATAGTCCGTGTATTTTATCACTTTTATTGCTCATTCTTAATACTATGTTTATTATGCATTCAGAATATAAAATTCATTTCACACACACCGTACTACTTCCCGATATTATTATTATTTTAACATCTTACTTGCATACTCATAATAATAATTTTATTGAACTTGATGGATTTTTGAAAACGATTTTTCATGATGTCTTAGAGCATCGGATGCCAACCTTATTTCTCCCATAGCCCTTAATAGTCTTTTACACAGAAATTTCACTCAGGAGTTTGATAAACGATAGCAGCGACCTCAGGTTGTGTTCCTCGAACTAGTAACTTTGATTCCCACCGTCCGAAAGGAAATCCAAGATCCACGCTTTCGTCTTGCGTACTTGAATTAGATGGTGTAACGTCTTGCAGTTATGCTTAAAAGAACATTGCAGCTATGTTAAATTTCAACATAATTAATTGATAATTCTTCTGGAGTAAATATAGAGTTATATACAAATATAAAAATTATTAATAATATAATCAATTAAGCCCCAAGGCGGGGTGTCCATTCACTAATAAGAAATAATTAGCGGGTTTCGCTAAATTGTCGAAATCGGACCTTCGTGGAATGCGACCACCAGTTTGGCTGTCGGGATGTCATCTCCTCTCTAGTTTCTCAGTCCCGATCTTATATCGCAACAGAGAAGAAAAACATCTTTGCTTTCTCACGGGAACACACTTGTCAGTACAAAAGCCACCTGTTTAGGAATGTTGCGTATAGTGCAATCGGTAGATGAAAGTCGGTAATGAAAGGCAGTAAGTAGACCGCCAAAAGAGGGGGTGAGGAATCCCAGTGTTTAAAAGACCGCCAGCATGAAAGGTAAGGGCAAGTGTCTATTGTTCAGATGAATCTGAAATTGACCAGCGCCTGGGAACGCACACACCCAGTCAGCTGTCGGAGTAGGGCAATACGTCACAGATGGTTCGTTCAGTACCAGTGCCTGACCACTTTCTGTTGCGTAAATGTGATTTCAAACCTAAATATTAATTTTATTGAAATTGTTATTCCGATTTCATTTAGTATGCATTCTGTACATTTTGAATGAACTGATGCTGTCTTCAATGTCATGGAATATTACAGAAGATTCCTAGAAATGAATTCTGGTGAGATTAATTTAATATTCGAAACTTCAATTAAAGACGATTTAAATTAATTAAAAATTAGTACCATTTAAAAAATTATTTTCGTTTTTTAAGTAAATTAATGACTTTCGTTGTTTTCGTCCTATTCCCGTGTGGCGAAGCCGATCTTTGCACGCGCATGCCTATTAGAAGCAAGCTCTGCGTATGCGCAAGTTAATTCAGCGGCTAAGGAAAGGACGAGCGGCGTCACTTCACAGCTTGACTTTTCTCCCTGAGCTGCATGGCGAAATGAACGGTGTGTGAGTGAATAAAGTTTGTTAACTTTTAAATCTGGATAAATCTCTTCAAAATTCATTTATCACCAGGATATTTTACAACCCCTATTATCTACTATGAATAACCGTCTGATAATAGCCTTTATTTCTTCATAATGGTAACCAGAACGAGAGCTTTCTGCCCAGAAACCATTTTTTTTGCTCCCACCATGACTGAAGTAGGCGCAGTAAGGATTCCGCCCTACAATTTCAGTTACCCACATTTATGGTTTGCAATGTGTGACAGAACTTTTGGACTTGAGGTGCTAAAACCCGTGACAGACAGTGCTACGAAGTTTAATTACATTGTGTCTAACCTGCAACCAGAAGCCGATGCAATCGTGCGAGATTTCATCATTAATCCCGACGCAGTTGACCCATGTGCTGTGATTAAAACACAGCTAATCCAAAAGTCTGGCGAGTCATCACAGCAAGAGATCCGGAAATTATTATCCGGAGAGAAATTAGGGGATAGGAAACTTTCCGAACTTTTAAGAGCTATGAATCATCGTGCAGCTTCGCATAATGTTCCGAAAGAACTGATGCTAGATCTTTTCCTGTAACGGCTACCAACTTCAGTGCAGACAATTTTGGCATCAATAATGCCAATAACTGTGGAGAATGCCGCGGAAGTTGCAGATCGAATCCTCGAGATGAATTCCGCAAATTCACCCGTGTCAACTAATGCCATATCTTCCTCCAGCGAAGACAGGATCCTTCAAGAAATTCAAAGGCTCAAAAGACGTATCAACGACCTTCCATTGAGGAACAATTGTAGAGAGAACAGGAATCGCTGTCGGTCCCGGAATCGTTCATCTTCCTGTTCCAGGGAACCAAGTGTATGCTGGTAACACCAAAAGTTTCAAGAAAGTGCAATACCCAATGCAGCTAATAAAAAAACTCGTCCATCGAGAAGTGAATGTGACCACCTTTTCGCAGCATCGTGTTTTGCGACGCTTGTTTATCAAGGACAAGTCATCTAACATTTCGTTTCTCATCGATACCGGATGTCACATCAGCGTCCTTCCTGCATCATTCGCTGAGAAAAGGCGAAGAAATATCATACAAAAACCCCCGGCTACAAACACATCTCCCATCAATTTGTATATGATAAGAGGCTTTTTCCCTTGATTTAAACTTAATAACAGTTTTTCGATGGCCTTTCTTAATTGCATCTGTTTCTGTACCTATCATAGGGGCTGTGTTTTTTTTATATTACTTTAATATTTCCCCTGATCAACTAAACAGAAAATTAATAGATAATGCGACCAAATTAAGCCCTCTTGCAAACTCATTTCGTCTGAAGTTCATTCAATTAAATTATTTCTGGCGAGAGTATTTTTCATGATGTGTTGAGGGAATTTCCTGAAATTGTTAAACCTCCTTCCTTTTCTCAAGAGATAAAACATAATGTTAAGCATTTCATTGAAACCTCTGGACCACCTGCTTTTGCTAACCCTGGATAGTTAGCTCCTAATCGTTTAAAAATAGCCAAATCAGAATTTCAGCACATGCCTGATTTTGGCCATAGTAGACCCTCTAAAAGTAACTATGCATTACTTCTTAATATAGTACATAAAAACGACAGGAGCGATTGGAGACCAGTTGGCGACTGTCGTGCCCTGATTGTTATAAATAAGATAAATACTCAATTTCCAATATTTTAGATTTTACTGAAAAAGTAGATTAGTTTAGATTTTACTAACTTCTCACTAAAAAAGATAAATACTCAATTCCCAATATTTTTTTTATTTTACTTCAGAGTTGCATAGCAAAACAATTTTTTCGCATGTTGATTTAGTTAAAACTTACCATCATATACCTATTCACGAAGATGATACGTTTCATCAGGCAAGCTGCTGATATAATTGCTCCTTTTCTAAAATTTTTAGAAGGCATCATAAATAAAGAGTTCCAAGCAGAGAGTTAAAACCCAACCTGAGGAAGTCCTTTCATGATCTGATGAGGCTACCACAGCTTTTAAACAGATAAAGCCCTTGCACAGGCTATCTTGTTACATCACCCAATGCCAAATGCATGTCTTAGCATTTGGGCCGATGCTTCAGATTTTGCTGTTGATAGTGTACTGATTATCCACTTGCATTCTTATCAATGAAACTGACTTCTTTCCAAAAGAAATGGTGCACATACGATAGAGAATTTTTGGCCATCTATACCATGATCAAAATAATTTCGACGTATGATGGAAAGAAGGGAGTTTCTGATTTTTACTGATCAAAAGTCTCTTATTTATGCTTTCCAACAGAAAGCTGACAAATGTAGCCCTCGCCAACTTAGACACTTGGATTTTATCTTACAGTTTTCAACTGATATACGACATGTTCCTGGTGCACAGGATTTTGTACTTGAAACTTGATATCAATTTGAAATCGACTCAATCTCTCAAGCCAGCTCTCTTGATTACAAGGACATTGCCTCAGCTCAGTTGATGGATGATGAGCTGAAACACTCCTTCAATCAAATTCAACATCTTTGAAATTGCAAAAAAGATATTTCCCTTTGGAAGATATCACCCTTGCATGTGATGTCAGAAAGTCTGCCTAGATTCGACCACAAATATTTGTTTACATTGGACCATCTAAATATATGGGATAATTATCTTAATGTATGGGAACAGCTAAAAAAGCAGTCTATGCACAGTAGAAATCCTTATAGAAAGGAATTGGATAAATTCATAAGAATTCAAAGAACCTAAGCCCACAAATGAATTGTCGAATGAGCTAGAGCCATGGATACATATCATTTGCAAGAAAACAAAGGGAGATGTAAAATACAGTGCATAAAATGTCGCAATTGGGTTCATGCATTTTGCGCGGTAAAAACATTGTACAGTATTGAAAGAGTCTTGCGTTTTACACTGTTTCAATATTGGGAAAAATATTGTACAATATTACTTTTACGATTTTTATCATATTAGACAATATTATGTGCCACCTGTGTACGGCTTAGCTAGCCGCGGGAGCCGGAACATAGTTGCTTCGCTAGAACACTGAACTTACGAGCTTCATTTTTTGTGAATAAAGCTAAGTAAGAACTGGACAGATTTTTTAAATTTAAAAATACATCCTACAAATTCGCTAGCAGTGGGAGCCCGAACATGGTAGCTTCTCTAGAGCACTGAATTTAGGAGCTTGGCGAAATCCGAAGTTCGTACAGAAAGCTCGGTGACCGCTTTGAAAAGGAATTGCCCAAAAAATATATATTTAAGAGTTCAGAGACTAGTCTGCACCTCAAATTTCTAAGCTTGACGAGCTCCTTAACCTGAAATGTATCTTATTCATCAACAACAAATTTTAAAAACTGATTTCAGTTATTGGAGATCTATCCTCTTGAGACCCAAAGATATGATTTTCAACCTATTTTCACAAAGATCGAGTTAATCTTTATGGTAGGATTACATAATATTAATTTATTATCTGTATATTAAATAATATAATTATTAAATTAATTAATTACCTTCTATAAGTAGCATAATTAATTATATATAATTAATAGATTACAACATGAGGCCATTTAAAGCGTTGGATATCGGGATTTAAGTGCTTTGAAAGGAAAGAAACATTTTTTTTTTGAATAATACTAAAATTTCTATTAAAGTGGACGTAGAGTCACAAGAGGTTAGAATCAATAGTTAAACATTTAATTTTGTTTTAACCCTATTTATAAAACCTAAATTTTCAATAAATACATGTTCAATTTATTGCCTTTAAGATTTAAGCGAATTGCATGGTGCCTATAAATACTCCATTGCATTTGTGACATGAGCCGACTTCGTTAGTAAAGTACTGGTTTTTTAACCAGACGGGAATAAATTCGATTCTACCGCGGTCAATTCGTACGGTGATTGTTTTTTCCTCCTCTCAGTTCCACTACTCACCTTTTCAAAAATTAAAACTTTAGATAATATTTTTTAGATGTTTCCTGTGTAAAATTCAATATTTATTCGATTTTGGTCCTTTTTTAAAACGAAATTTATTATCAAAAATATTTTTGAGAAAAATCCTGATTTGACGTCTGTATGTAATAAACTTCTAGCCTCCCAGCGAGGTTAGAAATTTTGCAAAGCATCTTAGCAGAATCAGCTCATCCATATGTTAATGCAATTTTATTTAATTTCATTTTCGTGTATGCTTTTTTTAAAATGAAAAAAGGTATCATCAAACATTCTATTATAAAGGAAATAAGAAATGTTGCATTAAATTCATATAAACAAATAAAAATTTGAAATGAATTCCGAGTCACATGTGTTTATAAAATTCTATATAATTAAATTCTTATTTCTTACCACTCTTTTAAAAAATTCTTTTCGTTAAATTAATGAAATTTAAAAAAGTTAAATTGTCTGCAAGAACGATTGCAAATTCACGCACGTGCTTGGTGCTATGCCGAGCATAGTGATAGAAGGATAGTTATTTTTAACACGGCTGTATTGGTTTGTTACGGTTATTACTACATGTTACATAGTGCTTTCCGACGCGAGGATTAATCGTCTACTGTGATTTAACTAGTACATGTATATATATTCGCTGTGTAATTTTCAAAATTCTATATAAAAATGTTTTCAGTCCCCACAATCCTTTCAAAAAATGAATTTATTAAAATTATTTCGTTCTTGAATTTCAGTTCTCCGTTATATGTTTTGTAAATTTATTTACTGTATTCTCTCAACTGTTCCCTAATGAATTCTTCTGAAAACCTATAATTGAGGTTTCTTCATTTAACAATTTAATTTTTAATATTAAAAATTATGTGCATGGTACATGCGGGGCTTAAGATATTTTTAACGACTTAGGTGGTGCATGGCACAAAAAAGTTTGGGGAACACTGCTGTAGTGGTGTTGATAGCAAGTCTCAATATGATTCGGTTAATATATAGGGTTATTTCCTGGAAGCATTTTGACTCAGCAAACTTTTATCTCCCGCTTTGATTGGATTTGGAAAGTGAGATTGCTTTTAAATTCCAAGGAGAATCAAATTAATTCCAAGGAGAAGGAATATATAGACATTTCACACTATTTTTGATAAGCGAACGCAGTGCCCTCTGGTCATATTCCTGCAGCCGGCAGCTTCCCCCCCCCCCCACCTTTTAGAACGGAACCATTGTTTACGATTTCACCACTTTTGTTTTGCGTAAATAGAATGCTTATAACTATATTTTTAAAAAAATTATTACTCTGATTTCATTTACATTCGTTGAGAAATTATAAGACCAATTCAATTTGTTCCGTTCTCGATCTCTTTGGTTTTGCCTTTCACAATCAACCTGTTGTGTTATTATGAAAATTTCTTTTTTCTGTAGCTTTGCCTAAAGAATGAAATGAAGCATGAATATCTGAATGATCTGAGTCTGAAATTTTTTCACCATACTTAAATTTACACTGCAAATTACGGTGTTTCATTG
>BGPR01043991.1:0-12761 GCA_013235015.1 Araneus ventricosus | reverse complement strand
GTTAACACATTCATACTGGCACTGCAATTCATGTTTCTCTCTCATGGGTGGTTACTCTAAGAGTACATTGTTTTTTTTTTGTTGGCAGCTACAAACTAAAGTGAAAAATGAAGTTTTACCCCAATTATAACCATTGCTGCTCTTTATTTTTTTACCACGTTGCTGTCATGTTTTTGGCAGCTTTTCATATGAAATGTTTTAAAAAATTGCATAGAAATAAATAAACAATTATGTTTATAATATTGAATTATATTTATATTATCAAATTTATTATATTGTAGTGGCTGAAATATAGTTGCAGCATTTAAATTTCTTGTAAATATCTTTTATAAAATTTATTTATTATTATATTTAATTTTATTCATCAAGTATGTTTATTGGCAACAATGTAAAAGCTCTATGGTATTTCTGTTTTTGAATTTGAATAATAATGATTTGGTTGCAGTGTAAATAGGTTATTGCAAAGCGTGAAAATAAGACGTTTTGAAATGGAAGATTCACATTGCTTATTTGATTTGCTAAACAAACTTTTGTTGTTTCTTTCATACTTAAAATAATAATAAGCCAACAATATAAGTTATGTTTATAATATTGAGTTGAAATAAAATAAATCCTACTTCCTCAATTAAAATACATTAAATTTCCATTATTTTAATTTTCAACTATATGGAAATTTTTCTAGTTACTAAATGTACTAAAGTGTTGGCAGTATGCACCGCCTGATGAAACATTCTTGTGCAAGCCACCAGTGGTATGTGCCGATGTGAATGTGTTAAGTCAGGGGTGTCAAACTCGCGGCCCACAATGGATATTTTTGTGACCCAGCAAACATAATAATATGCATCAAAATTTTTAATAAAGACTTCATAACATAATTTTTAAAACTCCTAATTATGCATTATTATCAATAACCGTTCTTTGTTTTCCTGGACTTTGTAGCAGGTATAGAATTGGTATCTAACCATATGCAAAAAGAGGCAAGTGCTGTTCAGATTTGAAGGCAAAATTCAGTGAAGTTGTGAAGCCTGGATTTTACAAATATTTGCCAGCTAGGTTTGAAAATATTCTTAAATTGGCACATGAAATTATTTCCATGTTTGAAAGTAGTAATTGGTGTGAGCAAATTTTTACTTTTGAAAGGGAATTTTCTGTAAGATAGAAAATTACTGAAATTCACCTTGAATTAGTTTTCAAAATAACCACTGTTAATTAAGGTTAAAGGTTACGTTATCCTCCGATGTAGGAAAGATTTTACGGAGAAGAGATGCCAAGTGTCAGGAAGAAAACCTTAACTTTAACATTGTTCTTTTTTATACTGTATTTTCAAAATAAACTTGCTCTTCTATATGGTTCTTTTCTTTTTGTAACCCACATAAACTTAACCTTTTCCTTGTGGGCAGTACAACTGTTGTACCAAAAAATATTTTACCTTTGACTGCGGGTCGGTACAACTACTGTACCAGACACACAAGTGGGGATTTCGCTCACCGCATTCAACGCAGTTTTTCTGGTTTAACCCTTTCAAGTTCACTACGCGTTTTGTTTTGAAAATTACTAAATTTATTTCAAAATTCAGTATTAGACATGTATTTGATTATAAATATGTGAAGGAAAAAAGTTTAGTATTTTTTATTTTCAAGAAATTTGTGGTTTCACAGTGAAACCAATGAACGGTAATGGACTATTTTTCCTCCAAATTAGTTATCAACGAAATGCAATTTAAATTATGTATTTAATTCATAAGTATACTTGAGTATTTAGGGTATTCAACCTTCATAAAATTCACTATTACTTTTGAAGATTCAATTTTAAAAAATATCAGTTTGTGCAAGAACCCTCATCATTTTGTTTCTCTTAGAGATTCAAAGCAATTTAGCTCTTGCAATGCCAATATCTTTGTGAATACTGATGGTATTGAACTGGAATTTTTATATAAGTTGGCCTATATATCTGGCTCTTAAGTTATGAAAGAAAAATTATGCTATGTTTTCCCCATGCGCAGTTTTAAAATGTTCAATGTGTGGTTTCACTGCGACACCAATGAGCTCTAAAGGGTTAAGTCCTCGTAGCCTAAAGGTTAAGACTCTGTTTATTTGGTCCATGCTGTTTATTTGGTCCATGCTGTTTATTTGGCCCATTTGAGTTTGGCACCTCTGTGTTAAGTAATAGTGTACGAATTTAAAAAGTTAGCGCTCTCCAGATGCTTTGTTTATTTCTTATTTTAATTTTATTCTTATTGATTTGTGTTTTTACGCTTAATGTCATTAGTTTATTTGTTTATTAAAAAAGTGGAATTAGATTATTACTTTGAAGTTACTACATAAAACTATCATTTCTGTAAAGCTTACAAATTATTTTAAAACACTAAAAAGAAATTAAAACTTCTTTCATAGAATTTATATTTCATCCATGTAAAGCCATTCTTTTTGATGAATTGATTACGCTAATAGATATCCTCAAAATGTAAAAATACAGTTTTTGATTATATATTTTGATTTTGGTTATTTTTTATCAGTCATCTTTAGTAACATTTCAGCAATACTAGTGTAAAATAAAGGGATATGTTACTGTTTTAATTGCTATAGGGTGACCTGGGGTAATTCCTGATTAAAAAAAAAATACAAACATCCATTTTAGGGGGAAAAAAACTGTTCAAGGTAGAATTTTAATTTTTGGTGAAAGTTTGATGACATCCCTTTAAGACCGGACAAATTTTCTTCCTTAAATTTAATTTTTTTTTAGTTTATAGGTAGCCTTGGATCCTACTGGTACTGTAAAAAATAATGTTAAAAATCTAGCATGTCCCTCAAACGCAGGAGCGCACCGGTACAATCGTGTGGGTTAGGCTTTTTCTGTGTCAACGTGAACCCGAACGATCGTTACTTGAATAATTACTATATAAGTTATTCTAACCGGGTTTAATTTAAATTACCTGTAACTAGTATTTTAAAATTAATACTTGTACAAATAAAATAATTTATATATTTCATAGCATAAAAAAATAAAAATCTATAACACAGAAATTTTTCAAAAATATACATGTATATTAAAAAAATGCTGTACCTGAATTTATATGCAGCGAAACTTCTGAAATACGGCATACTCTTGTATTTTTAGAAGGCAAATGAAACCTCACGGATCATGCAGTATTTTTTAGTGAAGAGGCATTTTAAAAATGGTTAAAAAACAGTAATTTACAAATAATACATTAGATCAAATAAATAAATGAGCAAAACATAATTTAGCAGCTAATAAGATGATTTATTTTAAAAAAAGCAACAAAATTTAACACTTTTAAGTTTTCCAAGTCTTTGCAAAAATTTTTAACATTTATATGCGCTGTTTATTGTTGCATATTCAACAGTGAATGGGTCAGTTCCATTTAAGGAATATAGGACCATAAAAAATATATTTGATGTTTATCTTTTTAATTCTGTCATGTTTGGGATCTTTTGAGAATAATGGGCTTGCCGATAGATTACGCCTATGCATAAATGAAATTATCCAATCTTCCCCAGGCATATAATCTTTGAAGTGACAATATTTTTGTAAGTGCACAGCTAATTCATATTAGTGCCTTCTTGATTTTTAATTACAAAATCAGAAAAAAATAATTTTGATTTCTTTCTATTCCCCATCTTGCCATACTCTTTAGGCAAGCAGCCAACCCATTCTGATGTTCTGCAGGATTATAGGAATTAGCTCCCAAATGTTTTACTTCTGTGATGGATTCTTTAACTTCATTAAGCAAGAGTGTAAAGTTGAGAATGGAATTTCAACAGCTATAATAGCAGCTCTCACACTGAAACTTTCATTTTCAATCTTTGGAAGAGCTTCATTAATTTTGACTTCTAGAAACTTAATATCTTTTTTTAGGTTTATAGTTTCTCACCATATTTATCAGGCTAATTTAATAAGCTTAAAGATTATCACTTAAAAATTCTGCAAACGTAGAATCAATATACAAGCAAGTTAAGACAAATTAGAAATGATACAAATCATAACACTTTTTTTTTTTTTTTTGCTTACAGTTAGAAAAAAAGTCATTGTGGCTACAATTAAAATTGTTTTATGGTGATTACAGTTAACAAATATGAACTGTCATTTAAATGAACTAAAATTATATTTATTAGCTATTTCTGATGATATTTATGACAAGAAATGAAAATGATCAGGAATTACCCCAGTGATCAATAATTACCCCACCTATGGGACAATATTTGATAAGTTTACTGTAATTAATTTCAATATTTATAGTAAATATGAAACAACTATTCAAAAGCTCACACTATTTTTAGATAAAATAAAAAGAAAGTTACACAAAATATTTATTATTAAGAGAGGGTGGAGGATCTTTGAAAAAATGAACATATTCAGGAACCCATCTTTGAAATGGCAAGTATAGTAAACAGTTTAAAAGATGCTTAATTTGATAAACTAAATAGCAAATTATCATTGAGTAAATGTAGTTATACTTAAGTAAAATGTTCAAGGATTCCTGGGCATATCTCAACTTTCATAAAAATTTCTTTTTTTTTTTAAATAAAAATTAGTTGATCATTATTTACCCCAGAAATGTGGTGATCGTGAATTACCCCGGGTCACACTAATTTATTTATTTTTCTATATTTTTAGTGTATAAATTTGAATTTTACTGTTTTTTTTAAATGTTATTCACATTGATTTTAAGAAATTTTAAAATTTAAATCTGTTAATATATCTGCTAGGGATGTAACGAATATTCAGCCTGGGTGAATAAATTCATGGAAAATTTTTCAAAAATATATGCTTTTTTAAATATATTTAACAAATAATAATTCTACAAATAATATTTATTATCAAAAAAAAATCTTTTAACATAAAAATATATCACTACCTTGTTTAATTGTGATCCTAAGTTAATAAGGCCCTTAGTTCATAATTATTCAGTCAATAATTTATAATAAAAAAATTATTGTTCATTTAAAAAAACATTAAAAATATTAGGTAGGAATTGTACTATGAACCTCTTATGTTCAAAGTGCTGTACAACTATTTATAAAAATTATTTATTGCTGTTTATAAAAATCATTTACTTCAATCTTTACTGCCATTTTAAATTCTAAAATTGTTGTTTTCCCTTGTGTTACTCGTTTTTAGACTAAGTTTTTCGTAATTCAAATTTTTGTGTGTATCAAATTTTAATTGTGGTCCCATTAACTTCAAATTAGCTAGCTTCCATTGTATTTAGAATAACTGCAGTTATCATAGGGGTTAATCCAACAAGATAAATATAAAAAATTATTTAGAAATTGAAATTGGTGAAAGCAAATTCCAGGTTATCTTCTGCCTGCATGAATTCTGGTGTGCATTTTATTTGAGTATGAAGGTTATTACCATGTTGTGCACACCCAGCTAATAATGAATTTTCTAACACAGAAAGCTAATTATTGCTTTTTAAAACTAAATTTATTTAAAAAATATTAATTACTCTTAAATACATTAAAATGTTATTCAGAACTGTTTAACTCATTCAATGCTGAAAGGTCCTAAAACATCCTTTAAGTAAAGTACTGTGGATACCTGAAATGCCCACATATATCAGTGAGAAATTTTTACCCTCTTCCATTAAGTGCAGCTGATTGAATATGAGAGGCCCATGCTTTGTCTGTTACTGTGATCCCACAGATGGGTTTGTCAGAAGGGAGATTTTCTTGGAACTCTTATTTCAGTCAAACCCAATTCCTTGTTATAAATTCCCCTAATAGCCATCAACTAAGCAAAGTTTTTTTTTTTTTTTTTTTTTTTCTTATTTCAATCCATTAAGGATGAAAGATTTCATTGCAAATTTTCAGAGAATGGGAAGATTTATATTTGAAGGAGAAACTCGTGCAGTCCAGTATTCTGAAATCATGAGCGCCAAGGCTCTTAGGAATTAGATGATTAACTGAGTATGGATATAGATTATATAGTTCTGCCTGTGGTGCCAACTTGAATTGTCATTGACTGTAATCCAGCTAGAGGAGATAAAACATATTTCAGAGATTCAACGACAAATAATGTTACAATTAAACGGAACATACAAAGTCAAAGCTTCTCAATATCTATTGCATGACAGGCGGAACAATGGCCATAGCAGCAGATGATCTTTTCCATTAATTGTCATATTGCCTAGTAGATCAGAGGTTTCCAATCTGTGGTACTCATACCCCTGAAGGTACATGAATAAATCGTAGGGGGATAAGCGAAATCAAAGGTCATAATGGCAGAAACAAGAAAACATAAAGGATTAAAAATTTTACCGAATTTTGTTGTTGCAAATTAATTCTTATACTATTTACTAACTATACAACTTGGTGATTATTACAAAGTGTAAATTTTAGCTATCCTTATAAGTTAATGCGAAATCATTACAATACTGGTTTCATTTATTTGGCATTGAACTAATACTATTCTAATGGAGTAAACTTGTAAGATCAAAAATAATTCCACTACAAATGTTATTATTCGAGTCATTTGACTCTTAAACTAACCTAAGCCCTTAACATTATTGATAAAAACTTCTTTGCATAGATGCATGGTTAGGGATGGTGGATATGAGAGTAGGGGGTATGTGAAAATAAAAAGGCTAATCAAGGGGTATGCGAGGTAAAAAGGGTTGGGAAACCCTGTGATAGATGATGGCAATTCAAAACAGGACAGAGATTCAAACAGATGACAGGGCAGCGATCAAATGATGATATATTTTGTAAATTCAGTGGTTAAAAATTTAAAGAATTTATGGAGATGCATCATATTTGTTTATTTATGGAAAATTGTTAACTTTGTTGAACAAGAAATTTTTGTATAAAAAATACTGATTCCAGATTTGCAAAATATTTCATACATGTTTAGAACTTAAAACAAATGCAAGGTCTGTACATTTCTGCTTGAACTTGTAACTCAAGTGGACCAAGATTCTATTTACTAGAAATATTCAGAAGTGTAATAAGCATTTCTAGTTAATTTAAAATCAGTTATATCTTTGGCATTCATTACATGAAATATTTCATAGAAAAAACTCACAGTGAAATTAGACTGTTAGAATTACAAATATTTTAAGCTTGCACAATGATAGGGATGCATATATATCTGTTAAGCAACATAACTAAATGTAAGTTAAATGTGTATTGTGAATTTTTTAGTATTGTTTGGTAATATATGAAATTTCCTTTTCAGATCGATTTGAACCAACAAATCTGAGAAATGGCGAAGGATTACGACTTTGTATCTGGTCTGTTGGACGAAGTAGCCCTAGAAGGTTTAGATGGCATAACTCTTGAAATGTTGTGGCAGCGCTTAAGAGATCGGCCTAGCTTTGCTATTCCTGTTGATGAAGATTCTAAGATTTTCTTCTGGAAAATAGTCGCAATGCACAAAGACCTTGAGATATATGAACTGCCCAAACCTCGTAAATTCTATCCTATCTATAACAGATATGACCATATTGATCCCGAACTTGGTGTAGTCGTTGAACCTGAAAAATTAGATCCGGATCCTTATGCTCCGGTCGTTCCCATTAAAGATGGAGATGTACGAGGATCATGTTCTACATATGATAAACGGAAGTGTATTACTTCTGAAATACGGCATGATAATGTTTTACTTATATCTTTAAAGGAAGCTGAGGATACTTGGGGTGATTCTTTAGTTCTAGTTGCTTCTTCGAAAGTACGACTCATATCGCTGATTGGGACAGTTACCAATCCTCTTATCGATCTGTCTCTTGAAGCTTATTGTCTTTTGGAACGTATAGGACGTTCCAGATATTTAGGAGAAGTAACACAAGGTGAAGGAGGTCTCCTGAGCTTAAAAGCTTCCTTTTGTAAACAACTGCATTACTACAGAAAGAAGTTAACCTTGAAAGGCTTAGTAACCAAACAAAATCACTATATGAAGAATAAGAAAGGTACAACATGCACTGGTAGCTTGTTCCATTTGACCCGATTTTATGTACAGCGCAAAACTAAAATGGCAACCTGGATGAAGTGCTTGTGTGACATACTGAAAGATAAACCACAGAATCAAGAGGCTTGCAAAGTTTTAAAGGAAGAGATGAAAATACCTGATAGGACTTTCAAGAAGTTGTTTTACAAACCTTTCCAAAGATGGGTGAAACTTGTTTCTGTAACTTGTCAAGAGTTTTACCCAGATGGAACACAAAAAGATTGGTTTACTGTGAATGGCCAACCAAAATTTGTTAAAGTTTGTCAGCTTCTGAGGCACTGCGATGAGGAAGGTGATGACAAAGATGATGATGAGGAAGCTAATGGTAATAAGGGAGGAATTTTACCAGTTAATATTCATTTTGATTCATCTAAAATATACTATGGAATACCATTAGTTCATCAACTTTATGGTCATATAAAAGATGCTGGTCCAGAAGGCGTCAGTGCTGGAGATTTGGGAAGAACCATGACTTTGCCTAGATTAGATATTCGTGGTTTATTGACTCTTCTGTCTAGGAAGGGTCACATTATCTCGGTACTTCAAGATAGAGGAAGACAAAAAGTGAAAAAATATATTGCCAAGATTTATGCAGATCAAAATACTGATTATTCATCTCTCAAAGATCAAGATATATTATCCAAGAAGCCTGTGCATGTTAATGGAGAAAGTGTAAATCACAGCTCTGGTAAACATAAAGACAGTGATATTGAAGGTACAGATAATGAGGCTGCTCCAACAAAAAGAGCTAGAATGGATCAAGAAATTGAAGAAACCTCTGTTCAAGCTAGTGAGACTACAATTCAGAATGACAGACCAAAGGTGAGTGAGGTTGATTCAAATTACCAAAATATAGTATCACAAGTTCTTGAGCTGCAGAATGAATCCCATTTTACTGGAAAAGCTCCAAAGGTTGTGAGCTTTTCCGAAAGTCCTTCTGTGCCACCTCCTTATGCTGGTACTACTCAGCTAACTTCTCGAAAACTGAAGAGATCCAATATGATTTTGGAATACTTAAAATCAGAGCGGCTTACTACTCTCAGTGACTTGCAAAAGCATATTATGGAGAAGGAAAAACAGGAAGGCTATAGTTTCAAATTAGACAAGAAATCCACTGCAAGACTTGTGTATAGCTTATACAATAACAAGAAGATCAAAATATTTAAAGGTGTAATCAAATTAGATGATGAACAAACAGAAATTGAATTCATTTGTAACAATTCATTAGACAAATCTGATCCTTTGATACAAGTTGCTATTGAGCAGGCAAAATTTAAATATTTCGGTGTTTCTAAAAAGACAAGCAATAAAACACCTCATGCTAACAAACAAGAGAGTACATTTTCTGTTCCCAACAGTAGCTCTGCTGCTAGTCCAAATAAAAGTGCTCCAGGGAAAGAAAAATCAGCCAAAAAGCCTGCAACAAAGCAGCCAACCGAAGTCATTGTTAAGTATCCTCGCATGACTCCAAAATTTTTGCGAGCAAAAGCATTGCACTCATTTCTGTTTTACCTAGTTAACAAACATAAAGGAAATCCTGGTAATAATGAGGAACAAGTTATTTATGATGATGCTTTGAACTGGAGAAGGTTTGTGCCACCTCTTCTGGAACGAATTGGAGAAGGGTGGGTGTACCTTTCTGATATATACTCCCGTATGCCTCTGTCCTTGTTTGTGAAAATAGTCCATTTCAATCATGGCTTTCCTGGTTTAAATCAATACTTGGAAAATGAGGAGAAATCACATTACCTTATTAAGTTTTTGCCACAAAATTTACGCAACAACCTTATGAATAATCGTAAATATTTATTTTCCACCAATGAGGTAATTAAAATCTTGTGCTACCTGGGTTTAGTGTCAATAGGACCTTCAGCTGGCAAGCAGAAAGATCAGCTTTTTCTCTATGTGCATAAACATGCAAGTATAAAAGACACAACAATTTCACCCTCAGGTTATGTGCATATAAAAAAAGATATGAACTATGAAGTTAAGACTTACACTTTTGATTCTGAAGATGATATAGAAACCTTTTGGCTTGATTTGGAAAATATCGCTTTTCACACTTCTTTAGGTAAATTTAGTGCAGCTGCTGGTAAGACTATCCGTATAACAGAAGCTGATTATAAACCTGAGCTCATTTTAGCTACAAAAAACAAACAGTTTAATGAAGTTGTGGATAATGGAAATATTCCAGGAGATGGCTTGGGTGCAGGGGGCTTTGATTCTAGCTTGTATTTGCATTGCAGACGAAACTGGCAAAATACTGCTACCACCCAACCACCTACAAACTCTCAGAAGCCCTATCCAAAGAGAGACACTGCTTTGGTTTCCATACAGAATCTGCTGAAACACAATGATAAACCAAGTACAGAAACACGAACCAGATTACAGAGGTTGACAAAGAATGCATTGTTAACGCAGAAGGACAAACTAGCAGTGAACAAGTCATCTGATAAGAAGAAAGTCATTGTAAGTGCAGCAAAATTTCCTAACAAGAGAGAGAGAACGAAAGTTCGAACAGTTAAAATGCGCCATACTAAAAAGCGTGCTCCTTATTATGATGAGAAGGATAAAGCTGCTATTATGAAAATGGACAAGGCACGATGTACTTGGACTTCTCAAGAAGACAGCTTTTTGTTGTTGTGTAAAGTTGCATCATCCTTCCTTGATCCACATTACTGCAAAAATTTGGTTGTGCCTTATACTGTTGTAAGAGATCTCTTGTATAAACAGGTTCCAGAGATTTCTGAGAACAAGACATCCAGGGCATGTCAGCGAAGATTGCGATACATGATGTTGAATCCTGAAACTATAAATAATGTTAATGTGTTTTTAGGTGAAGCTCTGCAGGATGATGAATTGGTAAAAGAATTCAATGTTCCCAAACCACCAAAAACCAATGAAGAAGTATGGGCCTCTATGTTCACTACTGTCGTTAAGAAACTTCTGGAAAAATTCACATCCTCTGCATCAGAACGATGTAAAAATTTTGTGCTTCCCAGGAGTAGAGGAGAGCTAGAAAAGCATTATGAGCTAAAATCTTACTATAAAACCAACCAGAATTATAAAGATCTCTATAAAGCTCCCAAGAGTGTTGAAGATATTAGGAAGTTTGTTCTGTCTTCCCTGATACTTTCAGCAATGGCAGTCACTGATGACACTGAATGGTCTTACCTTTTGCACAAACTCTATCAGTGTTTTCCTGACAATTATATATCTTCTGCTGTTACATCTCTGCGAAAAGCAGGTATCCTTGCTGTCAAGAAGAGAACTTACAGAACTGATTTAAAGCGTTCTCTTCAATCTTCTGGTCCATACAAGTTTTCAGTTAATTATAGCAATGCAATGCTGACTAAATTTCCTGTTAAGATCTTCAAAGAAGCTGAGAGGCTTTTCAATAAGTTAAAATCTTTAGAACCGGGTGCTGATGAGGAACTCATAGGAGATGTACCTCCTGGCTTTGCAGCTGCTGTTTTGTCTCTGATGCAAACAAAGCAGTTATATATTGAAACAAGGATACCGTCACAGATTATTTTATTCGATTCCTCGCTAAGCAAGGAGGCAAGATCAAATATTGTTGAGCGAATGATTAACACATTAAGTGATAAAGAATCTACTGAATTGTCAAGATTGTTAAATGATGACAGCATTACAACTACAGCAGTTAAGAACAAGGAAGATTCAGCTAAAGAAAAATCATCTGTGGTCTCTGAAACGACTCCTAATGACATGTCCTTTACAGATGATCTGTCACCAATGGACAATTCTCAGATGTCTGAGGTACAGCGTTTTGCAAGCGCCTCTAGATTTGCTTTATATTTGTTGCGACAGGAGATGTCACAGCCTCCGAAAGAAAGGGTTCAACATGCCCAGGATTATATTGTCTTGAATTCTTGCAGTGTAATATGTCACCTGGAACCTAAATGCGATATGCCAGATTTGCCAATTATTCCTGCAGGCATAATTGAAAATTCATCTGATCAAGATACATTGAAAACAAGTAAAGAAGCAGTTTGTATAACAAAAGACAAAATGCTCTTAACTAATGACAAAATTGCAGAAATATCGCAGCAATTGGTACAGTTCATTCCCTCTAATATTTTTCTCCCGAATCAAAATTACGTAAACCAAATTGAAGCTGTATATAAAAACTATGCTTCAAATGTACTACTTGATGCTAAATGTGTTTTTGATACTATTTATCGTTCTGGTGTAGTTGGAATCACTGAAAAAGAAATCTGGAAAAAATTTAGGGTTCTTTCGGGTAATATCACTGTCCTTGAACACTTAGATATTTTTTGCAAATCGGGTCTTGCAATACGTGCTGGTATTGTTGAATTTAATTATGTGTGTGGTTGTTTTGCAAAGAACTATGTATTGCCAATATTCCGATCAGTTCATTTGCCAACAAAAAATAAAAAGAATAATGCAGGTTGTCCTGAAGTTTCTGATTCAGTATCAGAAAATCCAAATACTTCAGTTCTTCCATATTCTGAAACCAACTTTGAATCAAATGATGTGCAATGTACAGAAGCTGATCAAAGCATGTGTACAGATGGAGCAGCTGATGATGAAGAACAGCAAGTATCTTCCAATGTTTCTAGAAATAGTTTACCATCTTCTACTAAAACTGAAACCCTGTATTTCATCCCAAGAACTTGGCGCAATCCTGATGGTGGCTTAAACAAACCTACTTTTTTCAGTTTGCTGTCCACTGTGTTGAGCCATATAATCAGCATGCCTGGTATTTCATCCTTTCAAGTCTGTGAACAATTTTCTGTTACGTTACCACCCGT